>DWAJ01004241.1:0-13292 GCA_018238005.1 Eurema mandarina
GTTCGAATGTTTGAATGTGCACGTGCGTGTGCTTGCCGTGAACCGGACGAGTGTCGGTTTTTGGCACATCTAAGAATAAATGCACGCGTGTGTAGGTACAGCTTGTTGGGCGTGCCCCCCCCCCCATAGTCTTGAAGGGGGGGTCCCTTCAAGACTACTCGCCGTGCTGCTTGCGTGGCACGTGTGTAAACCTAGCATTTAAATTAATGATTAAATTTTAACTTTAGGTAAATTTCTAATCGGTATAAAAATTGGTTAGTATCGGTTAGAAGCATGAAGGTAGTATTATTATAAATAATATGTTTAATTTATTAACAAAAGGCAACACTTATTTTTGACACCTAATGGTTCCAATATTTTTTATTATACAAACCAAAGACAGAAGAGAGCAAGTGTCATAGGTACGTTTATAAGTTTTAAAAGCAAATAAGGTAACTTTCAATAAAGAAGATCGAATAAAATGAGATTAATAAAAGCGTCTACAGCCTGAGGACGTGCATATTTGATTCGATGAACTCAATTTAAAGCTAATCTCATCTCTGATTGTCGAAGAAATAAAATTTCACGCGTCGCCGCCTGAGCGGTGTAGGGGTGGTAGAAATGATGTTAATAAATACTCCCACGGTTCATTGAGTACGCGTTCACTGGAAATACTATTTAATTCCCATATTAAAAAATAGTATTATAAAGTTTTTTTACTTACACATGCTGTGAAATAAAAAACAGATACAGAGATAGACGTGAGTCATATATGTGTGATATTTAAGACATTTTTATGATTTATCTTAACAAAAGCAAATAATATAGGTACGGTCGTATTAAGAATCTCCCCATTTTTTTAAGTCGGTTAAAAAAGAGATGTAAACTCTATAAGTTTTACTAAATACTACTATCATTTTTATATCAATTTTACATAATCGTATATTCTTCACTTAAACTTTCAAATTTGACAACTGATTTAATAACGTTTTTCGAAGGGATGTAACACCGAAATGAAGGTGAATGAATGAAGGCAACTACGATCACGGATCATTTGCCTTCAGACGCTGCACCGTGGAGGCGATGTGCGACAATTTTAATACATTTTGTAACTTTAGGTGCTAAATTATACTGTTAGTAGTAGTAGTAAACAGCTTGTAGTTCTTTGTGAAATAGGTTAAGGCCCTGCTGCAAATATTTATTAAAAAAAACTAAAAAAAAATTGGGATCGTCTTGGACCAATAGTCATTGCTAAAAACACTCCGAACCTTTACAAACTAAAAAATACACAACAAAAATAAAATATCATAATTATATCATTAAATTAGTATATCACTAAATTAAGAAATTTTAATCTATAATTAGGTATATGTATCCCTAGAAATATCCTTCATGCTTACATGTTGATGTAGAAATACTCTAGACATGCACATAGATACGTCAAAGTTACATGACATATTATATAAGCATAAGTTATATGACTGGCATCAAAATAGGAGTTTACAAAAGTAAACCGACAAAACGCCCAATCAGTTATAAGTAATCCCTTACAAACTCATGTATAGAAAAAGCTGAGCTACAAGACGGGCGAGAAGTTTAATACAACCAGCTTTTTATTACTTTAAATTATCCAGTGACGATAATTACTATAAACTTTCGCTCGATATCGACTCGCCTATACCTGCTCCACTGTTGTAACTTTTTAGTGTTCCTTTTATTACGACAAACGATTTTAATCAAGGCGAATTTTTGTTCAAAGTAAACGCTATTAGCGCCTCGAAGACCGATTGGGAGCCGTGTCATTGGCAAATTCGTTTGATAGGTTTAACGATGCGATAAAATAAAAACTTTTTGTTACCCTGTATATATTGGACTGGAATCTTTGCCTCTGTTTGCGTAAGATAATGGAAATTAAATGTTAATATTGACAATGTTTAATGTGTGCGGCTGAAAATAGAATGCAATTACTTTTTTATGCTTTAAGAGAATACGTTATCTGAGTAGGAGGGTTTCATGACCTTTTAAAAATGGGAGGGTAATATAAAAGATAATTACATTATACATTATTTAAATTCAAGTCATTTTCAATATGTAGATTTAGATACTCAAGTTCAATAGAAAATACTCTACAGGTTTATATACAATAACAACTGCATCTTCTTTCCGTTAACTTAAGACCAATAGTGGCAAAGGATCAGTGGAAAATGTTTAAAAACAATTAATTATTTAAGAACGTCTGTTGAGTGTACTATGGAACCCGTTCGAGTTAACGAAAATATGTGTGAAGGAAGTATTTCTTTTAGTCAGAAATCGACGAATCCAAAGTCGCGATCAACAACTAGCATTGTATAAAAAAATACTTTTTACACAACAGGTACAGTAACCATGTAGTAAAAACCCTAATTACCCTAAAACCCTAATAATAAGACGAACCTACTCCGCAAAATAGTACCAACTTATTCTTAACATCGCTTCTATTTACTTGGTAAGATTTGCAAGAAAATCATATCCAAAGAACTACGTACATACTTCAGAACAAAATTACGGCACGCAAGTTGGGAAAATAAATTCAAGGAAGTCAGTCGTGTAACTCTCATTTGAAGTTAACTGCCCTCGAAATAGTTGAGAACTGTGTTGGCGGCTCGCCGACGGCCAGAGTGATTCCAGAAACATAGTTTTATAGTCTTGATAGGTAAAAATTGAGTTAACTCGACTAAACACGGAGTATTTGTCGGACGGAATTCGTTATGAGTTGAAGATCTTCGCTTTTTAACGACGCCTTGTTGATTTTTGAAGTTTGAAGTATCATTGCGAAGCGGAGTTTTGTTAGTATGCACAGTTGTTTGTTACCAGTGACTTACGAGTTACAACGGCTGAATGTAGCATGTTGAAGGAACATTTGGAAGATCTTATTGTAAGATTTACTTGTCGTGTTTAAGTTTGACGTGCCGCTTTACCTTATCTGTCGAAGAATCGAGCTTATTTAAATCACAAAATGCAATAGCAGAGTATTCTAAACACATTATAAGATAGTGTGAGAGACATATAATATCGTTAAGACATTTGATTCGTGTGAAGACGTGAAAGTTAGCTACGTGTGTGAGCAGAAATGCGATCGGAGTAGACATTCGAACCGATCAAATTAGCAGCGCTAGGTAGGAAGAGCGAGTAGGAGTAGGTACTTTTATATCAAACTTATTCGCAGCTAACACGTAAACTTGGGAACTTTAAAAATTCAAAAGCAGGGAGAATCTAGGAAAATCGCTGTCGAACTGAAAATTCTTTTCTGCGCACCCTTAAAACTTTTCACAAGGAAACTTTTGTGTTCCTGGATATCGAGTGTACATTGAATAGTTCTGCATGCATAGTCTTTGTTAGATATTTTTGCTTTATGTTAAGGTAAAATGGAACGTTATAATCCGCGCTTTGTACCGCTCGTACGAGCTTTATACTTCATGTTTTGAACGATTTAGAAATTCATACAAAGTTATTTAATTTAGTTTTACAACTTCGTTTTGCATTGACTTTGTACTGAATTTCATTGAAACCACTATCACGTCACAATAACGCTTTAATAAAGAATTTTGAATCTGGCACAATATATATCATATTATTTTGGGCGCGAACAAAAGAATACTATGACCTAGATTTCTTTGTGGCATCGTGGTTATAAAATTAAATTTTTATTGTTAATTTTTATAATTGACGCGTTCGCTAATGTGAAAAGGTTGAGTTTATGAATAAAATAAATCTCATTACCTCAGAAAAACAATAAAAAATTCATTCAAACTATTCTTTGTATAGAAATTTGTACAGACACAGAATGAACGATAAAGGAGGTGGAATATAAAAATAACTTAAATCAATAACATCACAGATAGAGTCTATTCAACGTTAATAACAGCTTCCATTCCATTAACGTTATTGCAGAGCTATTTCACAAGCAATTTCACAGGTACGAAACGTAAGACAAAGCGTTTACGTTAACGTTGCAACTGTGGTATAATGGCGTTTGTGTGAGCGTCTGGAAGCAAACGTCTATTTACTACACAGATTATTCTAGATGTCGTTCGAAATTTAAATTCTTGGTGACGTTGGAATTGGTTTCAATGTGTGAGTACGTGAGTCTTGTACCTAATCAATACATATAATAAAAACGTTGCGAGTCGCTGTCTGTACATGGAAGATATATGAGAAAAAATATTAAAGGAGACCTTTATTAATGCAATGGAACCCAAAACAATGATTTTTTGAATTTTTGTCTGTTTGTTTGTGCACGTTAATCTCAGAAACGGCTCCTCCTATCTAGATGGGGTTTTAAATTATATATTGTGGTAAGCTTTACTTAACATTAAGTGTTTGATTAATGTCAATCGGTTGATAAATAAAAAAGTTATGGCAATTTAAAGAATCACGTTGAACTTACTGAATGTTTGTTGGCGCGGGTTAGGCATTTTAAAACTTGCTGTCCAAAGTCACTTTTCTACGCGGGCGAAGTCGCGGGCACAGCTAGTTATAATATATATCCAATGGGCGGTACATAATGTCATTTCAATATTGTAAGTAATCTAATAAAAGTCAACGTACAACATTGAAGTGACTCATTAGTACGGGGTTTCATTTTAGCTCTAAATTCCATATGATTGGTACAATAATATAATTTTAAAAATAGTATACAAAATAATGCAAAACGTCACTTTATAAATTCTTAAATCAAGATAAAAAAATACATATTATTCTGAATCACCGGCTAAAACTCTCAGTGTTCTCTTAATCTCAAACGAGGTATAAGAGTTAAGTTATAAAGAATTTATTGTAAGTATTATTTATAAGTTGAATACTTGGAAGGAAAGTAAAGTAAACTTAAACTGTTTTCAATGTTCATGTCTAGGTCTAATTATTTGGCTGTAGGTCGTCCATTGCTCGCTTGAAAGAAAGCCTTGGCAATTTCTGTCTAATATATGTCACATATGGCGGGGTCTTTTAGTCCATAGAGCTGGTAAACAAGCAAACTCACACTATACTACTAGACTATAAAAAAGAAAACTCTTAAACAAACACCGAAAGAAGGTCTTTAGCAAAAAAATCAGCATCCAATCTTAGTCAGAGAATAATCTAGTATTAAAAATGTTTGGTAAAGTTTAAAAGCAGTAAATAAAAGGGGATTAAGTTATAGCTAATAAAAGAAATGTTACCGAATCGCAATCGACCCTCGTTGTTAGGCAAATTGTTGTCTGTGTAAGTAGTAATTTTTTACTAACTTAACGAGATCCAATTTGGGAAAATTTAAGCAAATTTCGGAGTCAAATTAAACAATAAGCGTTAAACATTTATTTTTATAAATCGCCGTTATTTGTTCGAGTTTATTTTATTGGGGAATCCTTATAATATTATACAAATTATTTGTTCTGGGTTCGGGTTCGGTATGAGACGTGTTTTGGGATTGTTATTGGAAATATATTCTTGTTGAGTATAACTTAATATATATACATTTTCTCATGAAAATCTCTCCCAAAGGTTAGTATAATCTAGTCATTTATTAGTCTAATGGAAGATTTGAAGACTGATTTAAAATTTACCTCCATTATTGGTTATTTGAACAAAGGTGTTTTGGAATGCTTTGGAATAATAAATATTGAATAGTAATTATTTAAAGTAACGGTTCTATATTATTCGATCGGTGCCTTATACTATATTGTCTTCAACACATTTGCCGTGGCATCTGCACCGTTATTGATGATATGCGAACGAAGCCTATAAAAAAAAAAACTCTCTACAAGACTTTGTTTGTTTCTACAATTCTCATAATATATGAATTTGAGAATGATTTGTAAATTGAAAAATTTCCCCAATATACAAAAATTATCTTTATGAGTTAGCACAATGTTGGAAAAACTCTTGTATAAGTAAATATATGTCTTAAATAAGTATATCGTCATATATTATTACTTAAGGTAGAGAAGTTATTCATAAACAATTATTTTACAGGAATAACAGTCGCTTTAAACGGCTCTATGTCATTCGTTGGGTACCTTATCCTATATCGTCTTTGGCTGGCTTCCAAACGTCACGGCATCGGCACTTTATTACCAATATGCGTTTGTATGCGAACGTAGCCTAACCAAAATGCCGAGCTTTGGTATAGAATATTTCTTTGTGTAACAAACTTCTCTTTACAGTAATACTAGCTGTGTCCCGCGGGTTTACCCGCGTAGTTCCCGTTCCCGGGGCAATACCGAGATGTAAGCTGTCCTATCTTTTAAGTTGGATTAAACTGCACATGGTGTGCGAATTTTATTATAATTGGTTAAGTGGTTTAGGAGTCCATTGAGGACAAACATTATGACACGAGATTTATATATATTAAGATATAGGTGCTAGTTTATAGAAGTGGTTATTTATATGAGCATATTATGATGCCACATGCAATGAAAAATAAGTAGGCATTTAAAATAAATATGTAGCAATACGTTAGTAATTCGCTTATAGTTTTGTGAAATATATCGTACTAGCTGTTACCCGCGACTTCGTCTGCGTGGTCCTTCATATATATTTTAATCCCCACTTATGATCCCTTTTTCAAGTTAAAAAGAAGCCCATGTCTTTTCTCAGGCTTTAGACCATCTGTGTATCAAATTTTATTACAATAGGTTCGGTAGTTTTGGCGTGAAAGTGCCACAAACAGACAGACATAGTTGTTTTCGTATAATATTAGTAAGGATTACTTACTTAAGGAAATAAAAAACTAATACAAATTAGATATTATATTTTATATAGAAGAGATAAAGTTGTATACACAATTAAGAGCAGCACATGTTAATATAAGTAGTTTAATGTAATTTTACCTGTATATTTATATTGTGTAAGCTTCTCAGTGTATCTAAATAAATAAATAAATAAAGTGTATTTATTTTATTACAGCAAGTTATACGCAAAACTAGCAAGCAATAATTTCATGCTTACACAAATAAATCATTTATTCGTTTAGAAGTAAAAAAGAAAGACGAACTAAAGCTATCATCTGGTTATAAATCATGGGATCTTGTCGTTCACTCGCAGGTCGTCCAAGAAATATTGTACGTGCTCTAGGATTTATTTATGAGCCGGCAATCGCGAGGAAAATTGACTTTTCGACAAAAATACACTGAACTCGACTGTACTATTTCGATTATTATCTGCCTCATATTTCTTTTATTGGCCGTCGGCTTATTTTTAACAGAAGCTTAATGTTCGAAAGCAATTATACACGACATATTTTCGTTGCTACGTGAATGTTTTTCAATTTCCATTTATCTACTAACGTTAAAATACTTAAAAGACATTCAAGGCATTTTAAAAGCTTCGCAGTCTCGTCTCGCATAAAATGTTCGTCAATATATTTGTCCATCCATTTTTCCAGTGAAACTCACTAGCAAATAAGTAGCCATTCTGTCAGCGTTCGACGTCCACTTAAGTATCTAAGTTTTAGAAATTTATATTACATCAAGTAATGTTAAAAGAATTTGAAGTTCCGGGAACGGAAGAGAACCTCGAAGTTTGATACTTGTTCTTAGTATGTAGTAAACTATGCTAGTGTATTTACATTATAAAATAATGAAAGCGTCTTAAGACCTACTCGCGATCTTATATAATATGAATATCGTTGCAAAAACGTTAAGGAAGAAGAAGTTCGGTAATTGGGAGCGAAGCAGGCCCGTTTTCCCTTTTCACCCTCTTTTTCTCCTTATTCGAAGGCCATCTTCACAATCGTGAGGCACTTTGTACTTCTTTCTGTATAAAACAGCGGAGGTGGTTACTTGCTATCAGGCGACCCTGCAGCCCACTACCTCATTAGAAGTATATAATACAAGTAATATTATAAAAAGCACCAATCAGTACATAAAGGGCATATAATAATGGAATTAGAACACGCTCAGCTTAAAAAACAATAGTAAAATTTTAAACCGATTGCGTGTCGCCAAATCGACTTCAGGAATAACCGAAACTAATGCCAATACTTGAATAGTATTTCGTCACGAAACTTACATTGCAAAAGTTAAATTGGTAATACTGGGATTAGCTCGTAAAACGTTTATTACCAGATAATATCAGAAATAAGTCCTTTAACCGGTGGCACAGTCATCAATATCTTGAAATAAAGATGTTTTATCTATCTGACTTATGGTTTTAGTTCGTTCCGATAAGGCATTATTAGACGCTTTTTATGACTTTAAGGGTATAAATTAAAACTTTAATGACGGTAATTCAAGTTTTCGAATACAGTATTAAGAATTTTAGAATGCGTCAAGTCCCTTTTTATCGTTTATTTTTTACTTTTAGCAACATTGTTTTAGTTTTGTAAGTGGCCAATGTCTAAGGGTACGAGTTAACACTATATTAGTAAAGGCATATTTGAAAGCGTAAATCTGCTTTTTTATCCCTTAACGAAAAGGAAACCATCCTATGTTTTAATTAGCATGATTCCGGCATAGCAACTCTCTCTCTTTGGGCTTTAGAAAGCAACTTTGGAATAAATACCCATTCTACTCTGTAAAAATTGGTTTCCGAGCGGTGGTACCTTACTATTTTCTATTAATTTGACGGCTTAAAATCGATACGTATGCAACGTAGTTGATCTTTTCCCCGTTTAAGAATACCAATATTTAAATCAAACTAAGGATACAACATATATACTGTTACGGCAATGACGTGAATATCAGATTATATTGGAGCAATAGCAAACAGCAACCCTTATCTAAAATAGCAGAATGTTTGCGTACTGCTATATCTACAGATCCCAATCCATCACATTTGGCTTAACTTCGCGAATAGTTGCCAACTCTAGGGATACTTTCGAGTTAAGGGCCGGCTTGTGGTTGTCTTATTAACTTAAGAATATCCTTGCTATTTTAAATGCTTATATATTTACGTCTGAGTAAATCGTATTTCACAGTTTCACTTCGATAGACTGTAATTTTTCGATAAGTAATTGCTTAAAATACAAACAGTATATACCATTGGTTATCATCCTTCGATAGTTTATTGCACCGTAATTTATTTTATACTATTTATAATTTTGGTTGTGGTTGATACATTTTCTATATTCCTTAAATGAAAGATAAGAGATGAATATTATAGATCTCATGCTTTCCTATTTACAGCTGACAACAATAAAAATATGAATTCAACACAGTTTCCTGAACACAAATAATAAGAAAACGAAAAACGAGCAAATTTTAATAATCTCTGTTTTACTCGTTTTGGACTCCCATAAAAATTGAACCTGTCAAATACTACAAATAAAAACTATGTTACTTATTGAAACAACACAAAACAATACAGATTTAGATTCCCCCCATACTTCACCTACATACAAACCTTTTTTACAGACAATTGTTTTTAGAGCATAACTTAAACCACTCTTTTACTGTTTTGGCAACATCGCAGCGATAAAAGCATTCACCCGAGTTGTAAAACTCCGCGGAATTGTCCTCAAATAACACTAAAACGCTGTAACACGTACATCGTTACTTCTTCATATACCGTGATATGGTAAGCTGACGATCCTGTGTTGAGCTATTCATTCTCTCTCATCTCACGAAGCTGGGAAGAAAATTAGGCTGATATTTTTTACCTAAATGTGCATGCTTGTAATGTGTTGTTACGGAATTTATAATACGTTATTGTATAAGCCGAGACAGTCAGATAACCTGTTGTTTTCTATGAGATAAATAATATTCAAATTATCTTAGTGTATTTGGTGATTTACATGAGCTAAATTCAAAAAGATATTTTCTATGCGTAATAAGTTTCAACCTTAATAAATAAGTTCATACTTTATATTAAAAACAGAGATTATTTCATCTATTACTTGCAAAACATAAAAAGTAAATAAAAAACAATACATACTACACAGAGAGCACCTAACCACGTAGTTGAAAGATAAAATATTATATGAAAATTAAACTAATTTAATGCAGTCTGCAATATGCAATATGAGTCTCGAATAAAAGGACCTGCTTAGTACATAAAGTCATGAAAGCGAATTGAAAACGGTAAATGGTTATGCAACAATGATGCGGTAAATGAGATATACGGACGGAGAAACCTCTTCATATAAGAAAAAAAAAACTTTAAAAATATAATTGCGCTAAAAAGAATTAAATAAACATTCCTTTTAAAACTCATGACGTCATTACTCCATTTATTTTATGGTATAAAAGCTTGTTGCGAGTTCTGTAGATGAGAAAGAACATTTTTTTTAGAAACTACGAGTACTTGCTAAAAGGACAAGATCTTATATAATTAAAATGATGTTATGACGAAATAATTAAAACTATGGAAACATTTTTATTATTTTTAACGCAATTCAATTAAAACTTCTTTGAAAAGTTTTAAATTTTAATTTATTATCTTAATGTTCGTTTTTATCATTGTACAGTTCTAGCTTCCGCGTCTAATGCGTTGAACCCTGAATCGCGCTTACGATATTTATTCCAGACAGTATAATATAATTACAACTTGACCTAAAAAATTTCAACTTAGAAACATTGGTACGTAATGCCGGTCAGTGGTTTTGAATATAATTGTATCACTAAATGTCTTTGCGGTGTGTTCCACAAAACACGGTCTTTACAAGCTAAATTTAATTTTACAATAATTAAGGTGCTCCCACGCTAGCGAAGATTAGAGAATCTCACCCCTGATTTCGAGTAAACCTATTATTACCTTCACATTTTAAGGTAATTACTGCTGTTTATGTTATTAAAGACATTTGTTAGATGTTTTATAAATTATAACGATGTCTTGTTGTTTTAGAATACGAAATAGTTTAATGATTAGGATTTTTGCAGTACTATCTTTGTTGGGCCACACGAAAAATTGCGGTGTCAATTCGATTAAGACTTATAACATTTAATATACGATACGGATTCGTTATACATTTTAAAACAAAATACATAATGAAATAAATTATATTTTTATTATGTTACAGACTAGTTTATTAAGCCCAAGTAGAAGTTCAAAATCAAATGAAATCGTAGATTTAACAAATATAATTTAAATTATGTAATTCCAACCCACCCCACCCTTCCTATAACCAAGACTACACCGGGCTACATCAGACAAAATGGCGTAGAAAACAATAACCCCAAAGATTACATAGGTACAGCTGAGCGAACTAACACATTGAACTAATAATTCCCCAAGCGAGCTCCGTTGAAATATGAAGATTAGCTTCTGAGAATTCCGCAGTATTTCTTCAAGGAAACAAAGGCAGCCCCGAGTTTAATGAGACACTTCAATCTATGTCATTACGTACTGTGTGGAGTGTGTTAGCGGATTGGACCTTAATGTATGATAATTGAGTGCTAATGAAGCGGATTTCGATTCCTTTCCCAGCCTGGTTTCTATAGAATTGAACGTATTAGTTTTTGTTCTACTGTAAAGGCTTCAGGTTGCTTGCAAAATGTATAACAAAAAAAAGTAGTTCGCTATAATATAAAAATGAATACAATTTGGTAAAGTAGTTAGTTACGAACCTAACAATATTACTTCGTTCACTTCTAATACGAGTGTTCAAAAATAAATGTCCAACTAAAATAGCTTAAAATAAAAAGAAAATTAATTATTAGAGAAAAGAGTTTTTTCTTTTCTTTCATTGCATTTATCAATATTTAATTTATTAATAATTATTGACAGAGATAAAACGTTTATTAAATGTAAACGTGTATTAAATGTATATTGCTGTCTACTCCAGTTCATCTGAAACGAATCAGTTAATTCTCACAACAATAGAAAACCTGATTCTTGAGTGTTATAGGTTAGACAATAACCTAAAATAGGTAAGAAATTGAGTTGGACTTAACGCAAGTTAACCCATGGAACCTATTAGTGACGTGAAACAACTTATGTTTGGAAACAACCACTCTCCCCCTGAACAAAAATAAAACCGCAAGCAAGAGTTTTTTTTTCAATTACCCTCAACGTACACTCCGAGACAGAGCTTTAATAAGTATTTTTTCTTGTTTCTCGTACAAGAAAGTTTTTCGCAATCCTGTCCAGTAAACAGTGTCGTTAGTAGCTGGACGTTTATCGACTCAACACTAATGGAATCGAGCTATTTTCTCTAATACATTTTACGTCCCCACTTACTCTTTAAACTGTAATGGACCATTATGCACTGAGAACATTTAATACCTGCACAAATAACAAAGTATTGCCCGACTTTATATTGGATTGAAATGCTTTTATGTGACTGAAAAGGGATAAGGCTTCCAGGAATACATATATAAACAATTACTCCAAAAACTAAGTAAATGACTCATTAGATCCCTCTAGTCTTATTGATGCAATACTGATTGGTGACTGAACATTGTTATGGATGATAAACGGCCATTTAATTACAAAAACTCACAAAAAAGTTTGTTCCACATCATGTAGATGAAATAAATCAGAATCAGACACTAAGTCTAACTACTAACTCTCATATAACTAGAATTCATCTTTTATATTTATCATAAATTATAACATAACTTTAATAATTACGAAATATACTATATTTATCATAAATAGTAACATAACTTTAATAATTACGAAAAAACAGATCAGTTTTAATACCGGAAAAACCATGGGATGAAGCTAGTATCATATAAACAAATCAACGTCAAGCTTGCAATTTCTGTAGCCTTATTACGAGGAAGTATCAGAATGTCGAAATTAAAACGCCTTCAAATTCCTTACGCATCAAAAATGGAACGTCATTATCCAAGAGCTTTAATCAATAAAAGAATCCCTGTCATTTCGTTTCCTCCTTCCTTTGATGTTTCATTAAATGTTTAGCAGATGTTGACTTTCGGTTGTGGTTGATGGGTGATATATTACTCCTTGATTAATGTAACTGTCGAACGTTTGGGAACAAGTGAAAACATAACGTTTCTCTGTTGTCGTATAATATATCGAAACACGTTGGCTTTGTTAAAGGTGAACTCTTTTGTGAACGATACGAACGTATATATATTAAATAAGATTAGAGAGTAACGGAGTTTACGGAATCCAGATTGAAGTATGGGTATAATGTTTTTGTTTTCTAGGTAACTTAGCAGTTGTTTTAATACAACTTTTTCCAAAATTTTAGACATGACGGGTAATATAGAGATGGGACGCAGGTCTTTTAGTTCATGTGCTTGATTGTTTTTGGGAATGGGATGGACGATTGCTTTTTTCCATGAGTCGGGGAACGTTTGTGTTTCTATTGATCTATTTATTATGTGAGTTATGATTGGAAGTGTGTTATTTAAGGTAAGTTTGATCATGTCGATGGTAATAGTATCGTG
>DWAJ01004242.1:0-13290 GCA_018238005.1 Eurema mandarina
ACATATACATTACTTTTCTTTTGTAAATACATACATACAATACATAGCAACACCCAGACCCCAGAAAAATACAAATGTAAATTACAAATATATTTTTCCGGTGTGGGAATCGAACCCACGACCCTTCACGCAGAAAGACAGGTGTATTACCTACTGCGCCAAGCGGTCGTCATGTATCTGCATGCCAAATTTTAGCGAAATCTATTTAGTAGTTTTTGTATGAATGAGCTACAAAGATCCCTACTACTAATATACGCTCTCAATTTTTCTCGTTTATTAGTACGATAGTAGAGTTAAGGATGGGTATGAAACTTTTTATGTGATGACGGGAAACTGAGGATCCTTCAGCTATTTAGGAGCAATACTTATTATATATACGATCACCTCGGCCTATGTAATTTGGCCTTTGCAAGACAAGGCACTAAGCAAACCTATATTGATTACCTTGGCAGTGTTGCATATCCCATCTTATGCTAGCTGTATCTCTTTTACGATTATATGGGTGATGGCACCCATATTACTATGGAGTAATGTACATAATAATTCACAATTTAAAATTAATAAATGAATTTTATATTAAAACAAGCATCAAGAATGTTGTGCTGAGTCAAATGCGTTCGGCATTTTAAAAGGCATTGTGCGATTCTACCTATAACACGTTTGGTTGCAATGCGGATTCCGAAGGCAACCTGACACCAACTCTCGAATATCAGTCGCAATATTTTGTATAATTAATTGATTATATGCACTTAATACCACGGACTAAGGTATAAATTGTGTCGAAACAATTGGGAGCTGAGACTGGCCCGCGGGGTCGGGTTATGACGTGGCAAAATCGAAACGTGTTCCAACTTCCAAGCCATTCCTTGCATTCCAATTCTTTCAATAAGAATGCGTCGAGAGTAATCATTATAATCCCAGCATCGATTCGTCATCGTCCGATTTAGTTAATGGAATAGCCAATAGTCGTGTGAATCGGTATCATCACTCGGATTTACGATTTATGACCTCACAATTTTTGTTTCGATTAATTGCTTTTGAGGTTATTTTTTTTGGTTTTGTTATTTTAATGTTACACGTTCCTATTTTATTAGAGGTGTAGGTACTTTTGATTTGTCATACACGTAATAGAAGTGTTAAAGTAATGTTAATTATGTAAAACACATAACAAAATTATTTTTCGAATCACATTTCGTTAGCACAGATTTTTAAATAAATTGTTTTACATTTTAAATTCGAAACTTTTTACCACATTGACAGCATATAATGTTGCTTTTTAATTACTTGACATTTCGGTACAGACTAAACATGAGCCGGGGTTGCCCGTTACGGTAGATGAATAAAAAGTAAAAATTTCGGAGAGGTCCTGAGTCAGGATGCGGACGCGGGTCGCATGGGAGCGGAATGCGGTCTGGCGGCTCTCTGGGAGAGGGGAGAGTCGGGCACAACTCACAAGGCTATAGACGAGTAATTATGTGAACGGACGATCACCCTCCCATAGCGCCACCGTGCTAATGTGTTGCGAATTGGAACTCGCTTCACTTGAAATTTTGACAGTTGACATAAGGGAGTTGTGGGTTACAATTTTCGCATTCTTACGGAATTGGACTTTTCATATTTTTAAATTAACATTTGTTTTTTTTCTTTTATCTTATAACGTATATTCAGAATAAAGATATAAACGTAAATTTGTTATAATTGTTGAACCATTTTAAAAAGCAGTAACATTTACAAACGACAACAACTAACAAAACGACATTGCAATAGATCTATATAAATAGTATCTAATTAAAAGTCTGGTCCTAACTCGATCTAATATGTAAATTTATTAGTTACAAGATCCGATATTGTTTCGTGTCTGGTACCTACCTGACTTACTGACCTATCTGACACCTGCGGTTAGGTTGGCGAGCACAAGTCCACGTTTTAACCGCAGACTATAATCTTACTCTTGGCGCAGTGGTATAGCCACAGCCTTACAAACAGGGTTTGATTCCTATATATTGTTAAAAGTACATTAGTATTTTAAGGGTTTTGTGTGCCCTTATGTAAGAATATACATACATATTTACAAAAGTAAAGTGAGTTTGGAATTTATTCTTTATCAAGTTGCCTTAATTTAGCTCTGCTTAGCTTTTGCTAGATAGCTTTAGCTAAATGGTATTGCTTAAAAAGGTTCGCCAACTGAAATATATGTTTGATAAACTAACTATCCCAATCAAAAAACCTCGTTACATAGATACTAAAAAATAAATATGGCGCGCACATTAGTCAAAATTAGTCAAACATATTTCGAACTTGATTTATAAAAGGTCTACGATAAAAGACGACGTTGGTGGCACTCGGACAGTAATAGAAATGTTAAACAATTAGCTTTTGTTTTTGTAAACGTTTCCGCTCCGTGCAAACCGGGCCTAAAGAATAAGGCAATGTTCACGTTCGTCGTTTCTCCAACGTTTTGTATAGCTAACCATATGTGCATAACTTTAGTTATATTTTTAAAATATAAAGTGTCTAAAGTAATATCACGTTAACTATCTTATATAATAAAATCAAAACCGTCACGGCGTCTGCCTCCCTAATCTCGCAAAACTAAAAACAACATAATTACATGTTAAAGAAAACCACCACGTAAAAAGATACCAATTTATGCGTCGACTTCTTGAATACGTATGCTATTTCAATTTATCCACATTATACCTCGCCTAGATACAGTAATATCGGATAACATACTCGCTTATCGTTATTGAAAACAAACCTTAAAGGGTATCCGTCAGTACTAAGTTCTATGAGGTCACGGGCCCGTCGGGTTCTCAAACAGAGTATGAATGAAAGTGGACCTCCGGCCGCGGTGAGATTGGAATTCAAAAATCACCCATAAAAAACCTGCCCCAAGCCAACCATTGACCATCTTTAGTTTACAAATGAAATTAGTGCGGTTGTTTGTTCGAAGCTGGGATTTATGTAATTAAATGTTCGATTTTTTGTCTTATTAATTTCAAATTGTTATAACAAACTTAAATAAATAATCAACTTCGTAAACAGCGCCTTTATTTTTAGTTATTGTAAAATTTTGATGGACATAATTGTATCGATTTTCTAAAATGATATACCGATAATATTTAATAACCAATCCCACATTTATCTACATATCACATAAATTTAAAAAATGGAATGTCAATGTCACAGATTCATTTTATCGATGACTGCTGTACATAGATTGCTTTAAAGTAGTTACGTAGTGTTGATGACAGATGCTAAATGAATAAAAAACTTGCTTAATAAAATTATCGTCTGTATTCAAGACGCTTAATACTGTTAGCATGTATGAAAAATTGCCTTTATTATCTGTAGCATTTTATAAATATGTAGGAGTATATTCTGTGACCCGTTTCAAGTTTTTTACCGGTTGCTGCAGGCAGGTTTGATAAATTAAATGCACGGTTATTTGCTATACAATTAATATTATCAGTTATGAATATAATTACACTTTATTATTACTTTGTTAAATAACAAGCAAACTAATTAGACCTAGAAAATACTAGGATAAATAATAATTTATTTACCCTATCGAGTGTTACTAGTGTTTAAACTTAATTAAAATGGTAGTTTAAAATAGAAGATTGTATTTCTTTTTTATAAACCAAAGTTACTGGCTAGTTACAAAAATTAAAAAAATTACTGTACTGTAAATATTTTTGAAACGTCAAAATATAAATAAGAACCATAAAGGCGGGAAAATGCGGGGCATTAAACGATTTAATAAATTATTCTTAATATGCTTTCAATAGATTTTATAAAGGAAGCATAAAGCGGCTCTTGGACGTAACGCCGTGTTAAAATAACAGAATAACGTTTTACATCACAAAGGGAGGAATGTTCATCTCATTGACACTATCGAATGAATACATTTCATAGACAACCTAGTCACGCATTTTCAAAATTATATAGTCTGTACGGAGTTTTGATCTTTATGGTTATATTAGTTTTTAATGGACAGATAAAAAAATGTTCATAAAATTTATTTGCATGGCTTAGCTAATTTTTAATTTTAATTAACCTTACCAGATTTATCTAACGTTTACGTCACAGTTAAAGCTGAAAGATGCAAAACTGATATTCTGATATATAGCAACACTGAACTGTTTTTACCAAAATTATTAAAAGGAATAATATCTTACGAAAATGGGCAAAAACATCACGACCAATTAAAACAAAAATACAATGTTTTAAATTAATATTTCACATCCTTTTGTAAAACAATAAATATTGATACTTGTGACGTATGGTGGATACGTCTTGGGAATCTAAATTCTTGTCCGAACTTGCACTAAAATATAGTTAATATGTCGATAATAAATGCCTACCTGCCCAATGTAGATGTTATCTTCTTTGTTCAAAAGAGCCGGCCGCCCCAAACGAGATCATCAGACAATCAAATTTTAACCTTAATTCTTTAAAGTAAGGTTCAAATTTGATTAGCTAAACAAAAAGCGTCGAAACGGTGTAGAATTACAACACTTTTGTCAGTTATTAAGTTTTTATATGCAAGTAGATTAGTCATAATGCAACAATGAGAATGTCACGTAGCGTAGAATGTCTTTAGGTAATTGTTTTTGTGACTTGTAAGTGCTTAAACGGATTTTGATAGAACATATTATATGTAATTTTTTTTTATTTATAAAAGATATTGATACCTACTATGATAGCCATAGACAAAGACAACTTGATATACATTTTTTTTGTCAAAGTCAAAGTCAAAAGTAACTGACAGATCTATAATATTATACATTTTTGACAAGTTATTTGCAATTGCCATAGCTGAAAAAAAAAATTATTTGCATCAAATTTACTCTGAAATAACTTGATCGATTTGTAAAAAAATTTTACCAGGCGCGCAGCTTTTGTAATATTATTTTGTTTGTTGTATAATACATTAGAAGCGGTTATACATAATGGCTACTCATTAGCACCTAATTAACAAAGCTATTGCTGTACAAGTAGCTATTTAAATTACTAACTAAAAATATCGTACCTAATACACACGTGAGATGATAATCGCTTGGTTTTTAAATAAATTAGCCTCAAATATAAAAAAGAGAGATTTAAAGAAACTTTATCCTTTTATTTGGCCTTTCTCTTAATCGATACATTAGCGACTAACATAAAAATTTGAATAAAAATATTATTAGTTCGAAATACAAAACTCAACATTATAACCACCATAGAGACCTAAATTATGAATGTATACAGATAAAGACAAAATATTTATAATCTGTAAGGACTCGTGTATAGTCTGTGGGAATGCATAGTCTGCGTAATAAAGAGGAAACGGGGAATGCGGGCTTCTCATCAATTATCATGGACATTAAAAGGTAGAACGAGTTGGAACTTGGATATAAATAAAACGCAGCTGCATTCGGTGATCGGAAATGAATTGTTTAGGTCTATGCAGGGTGCACGTCGTTTTGAAATTTATTATTTTGTGTCTCATTTAATTGTTAATATAAGTACTGGTATTTAGCGAAATAAAACGTTTTTATGCATTTTTGTATTTGGTATAAATGTCTGTTCTAATGATTATATAATATTGTCATCAATCAAAGCTTATCTAAACAAAATCATTTTAAATCACCATAAATATAGCAGTTGCAATACAACTGCTATATTTGTAAAAATAAGTATATATTTTTTGTATTTTAATTTTAATGGGTAGGTATCTATCTGTGAACAGAACTCGTTTCAAAATATTAAAAGTCACTATCCTATTAAAATGTTATTAACAAATACATTAATGTACCAAGAATCATCTGTTTCCTCTCTAGAATGTTCGTTGTAAAAGTTAAGATGAGTTGTCAAAAAATCTTCAAACAATCGGGAGTGAAGTTTATTATTTATCCACAAATACTAAAAGCTGGCTGATAGATCAGCAGTGGCTAATGTAACCAGTAGGCGTTCAAAGCGAGCCGAAATAGACGTGTCTAAACTGGGTCGGATAAATAAACGAATCTGGGGCATCAATATTTTGCAAAAAATTTATATAATACATACATAATACAATTTAAAAGATGCTTTAAAAGTGACATTTAATCATACTGTTAGTGTTAACTGTTAAGTACCACTAGATTTATTTTCTTTTAGGTTTGGTCTTGGAAGTAAAAAAATAGTTTTGATTGTTTTTACCGAAACTCCTATATTATATATACTCCTATTTTATTCATTAAATTTTATTCAAAAGAACTTTATGTATGTAGTTCATTGTTATATGTATATATATGCCATTGTTGTAATACACTTGAGAATTTTTATAAATTATGTATCGTATAGTTAATATTAGCATAATAATTGCACTATGTGTCGTTACGTTCTGTGTTGTATCTATACTTTTAATATTGTAGGGGGAAATCTTAGTATTCAAGGTTAGGATTATAAAAATCTTTTCGATTAGCTTAGACCCATAAATTTCAAATCCTCATCTCAAAGTTGAGATTACAAAATAGTATCTTTTATTTCTAATATGAACCTAAAATATTGTACTAGTAAAAACATATTTTTTGACTAATCTGCGTTCGAAAAGAAGATACACCATTTTGTAATCTCAGTGAACGCAGGATCACCGCCTCGGCTTCCGCTAAAAGAACTGACATTGACAGAAATGCCAAGTTTAGATCTTTACTTCCGATGTCGGTCAGGCAGATGCTACAAGTCGATTGGACAAAAAAAATTAAGCTCCTTTCTACGACTAACTGATACATTTTTATGGTTGAAACATTTAAATTTTTGCCCTTTTTACAGCTGATTAAGGTTTCTATCAGAATGTCAATATCATTTTTTTAATCGAGTTTCATATATTTTCGTATATTATACTTTTTTCGTATATTAGATAAAAAACTTTTAATTAAAACCATTATCAATCAAGCAAGTCTACGTGAAATCGTATACAAAGTAAAAGTAGGAAATCTTTCAGATTAAATATGTATGTATAGATTTGCAGTCGCTTCCTTATCGTTACGAATGATAACGATTGATAATGTATCTACGGTTATAACACTTCCTCGTAAAATCATACAATTGTTATTGGTATGTTTATTTATAACTGTTGGAGCAGTAGGTAGCAGTGTATAATTGTAATAGGCACTAATAGGAAACATGTGAAATGATTATGCATACTTTCAGCTCTCAGGGTTGGGCTGTAGGTCATGTGGGATATATTCGCTACCTTAATTTTGATAGAATTATAAGAATATCTAATATAAATATGTTGAATTAGACAGCTTTTTATTTAAATAAGCTTATGCGTCTTTATTACATTATTACATTGCATTCATTAATTATTAAAAACGTTTTTGGAAACAGGATAAATTGTCAACGTTTTTATGCGTGCAAAACATCAAAATTAAAATAACATCAAAATTTATAATAATGAAAAAAAAAATCTTTTTCAACTGGGCTGCATATAGCAACATTGCCAATTTTAATCGAATATTAGTTTTTTTCTAAAGGTGTAAATTGTATTCATGTATATTTTAATATTTATTAACGTGCCACAATAATACAAAGTTCCTTACGTAATAGTTGTCAAATATACTACAATTGTTAGTTTCTGTAATAAAAGAAATTACCAATAAACATGACTGCACTATTGGTGTTATATGAGGCACTAATGATCATCGCTGTTCCCACGTAATTGGATCGAAACATCAATATAATGACAGAACAAAGCGGCCTCTCAGTATTTTATTGGCTAACATCGCGTGTGTTGCCATGTACAGTAGGAGTGATTCCTCTTCCCTAATTAAAATAAAAAAATGTTAAAATATGCGGATGCACATTGCAACATTCCGATTAAAAAGCATAAGGGGAGTCCGTTCATTGTGACATTTGTGTTATTTTATGCTGTTTTACCTTATAATTATCGTATTTTTATCTTTTAATTGCGTCTGTTCCCTTATTATAATGAAATGCGTTTTTGTATTAAATTGATGTTTAGACGCCATTATTTAAATTTAATACGTAATAGTCGCGCCAACAATTTTACGAAATGTTTTCGTAGCAATACCGGGATAAAAATCTAGGCGTTTAATCTGGTACCAATTTTATCAGTGTGCTAAATTCGATAAAAATCCATGAATATCATATTTTAATGATTCTAAACTAAACGTCCATCCACATATCATTTATAATATTATTAAACTATCAAATTTTGCACCTGCTGCGTTTTAATTTCTTAATATTAAACGTCTTCTAAACACGTTTGGGCTATACAACATACCTACATAATATAAAGTGACACATAACCTATAAACTTTTCTTATCTAATAATGAAACTACGAACGTTATTTTGAACGTTATAATCACAGTTAAACCCGGGGCGCAGGGCGACATTGATAAAACGGCTATTTATTTAAAAACCTCACGACTTATCTAAAAACGCCGATCTTCGAAAGGTGTGTGGCATGTTGCATCCCTTTCTACGGCTTTCCACTCGTGCGCAGGTACAGGGTGAATCACTCCCCGAGTCCCACCCGTGACGTGAGTCATTCTTATTTCTTTGACACTTCGCGTCGTCCATTTGCGTATTATATTTTAGGCTTTAATCTAACCGCCTTAAGGTCACACCGAGATCGATTTATTAGCGAACAGGACAGACATTCTGATTTATTATCCAGCCTACCGGCGCCGTCTCAGCCGCTCGTAGAATATTTATTTGAGTTTAAAATAAACTATTTTACCTTTCAATCTACCAAGTACCAACTACCGAGTCTCGTTTGCAGCGTAATTAAATGTTATTTATTGTAATGTTATGCTTGATGCTTGCTGATTATTTAAATCTTTGGAAAAGCTGTTTTGCGAGTTCTAGATACATGTGTACGTAAAGATAAAATGTTTTATATCTACGTGGGTTAGTTTTTGCATTCGATAAAATATGAGATGAGGTCATAAGATTATTAGTTTTATTGCTCTTAATCTTTTGATTTATATTTTATTAATGACTGTTTTTTCTTTATTCGCGTAAAACCTGCTTTGTTGTTTTTCGGGATTTTTGAAGTTTATATTGTCTATGACACCCACAACTAATGTCAATCTTTTGATAAAATATTTTTCTAAATTCTTTTAGTTTAACAGTTGTAATATGACTGAACTTTACATTTTTAAAGCAAAATAAATATATATAATAGTATAAGTTAATATATTTTTGAATTCACGGCTACCAATTATTTTAAGATTATTTAATTACACATCCTCTCGAAGTTGCCCTCTATAAGGCATAGATAACAAAAACAGTTTAGATTAAACATTAAAAAGTATTCGTAATCCACACGGTTGTCATCAGCTATTAAGGAATTATTTGTAGGTAATTATGCAAAGCGGTGACATAAAGCGCAGAATGCAGTAATTGTTACGTGTAGGTAATTATTGTGTGAGACTACTTTAAAGCGATTATATTTGTTTACGTTCCAACTATTATAGTACTAAGCAGTTTTAATGTGTAGGTGTGATTAGCCAGTAGTGTTGCCAGCGTGCAGCTTAAAACAATTAAATTATATATTAAACTAAGTTAATTAACATACTTTCTGAATATTATGTTAAAGAAAAAAAAATCGCTAGTTATACAACTTAATGTATTATATTATATAAATTAATCTACAAAAGAAAACCGGTTACATCAAAATCCTCATGAAGCAATTCTTTCTAATATAATGAAGATGGTTTACTTGTATCTTCGCTTGTAATGAATGAGTATAGGATTGGTTCGAAAAATTGTTTTCCACAGCTACACGAAAATAGCGAAAAATGGAGTCGGTTTTTAAGTTTTCAAGTAAAACCGCGATAAGAACTTTAAAACTACGCAGTGGATTTTAATGCGAATTTGATATTTATCATATCTTTATATTTATAGAGAGATCAGAGATATTAATATATTTATATAAAGTGATTCAATAAGAAGGCTTACACAATATATTATATAATACATGCTTCCTATATGCGGGTCGCTAGTAAAATATATAAGTTAAAGCCTTTCATACATTGTCTCTGTTGGAATACGTTTGAAAGCGTTTAAACTAAACCGGCAATGTATTTAAAGTTATAGCTATGTGCTGTTCGAGTTTGTGGTGACGTTTCTAGCCGTATAATCAGGAGTTTAATGGAGTTTGTACGGACGTGTGTTAGGAACTAACCGTTGTGTGGCGGTTCCTAAGCAATTGGTTCGCCGATCGAGACGAGACGCGAATGTTATGTGGTCTGTAGTTAGTCTATAGTCTATGGAACAGGTTCACTATGGATTGCCATTTGCCATTGACAGGTTATTGACACATTTGACATTGACATTTTTTCTTGAAAGTATGAGAGGAGTGAGGACAGCATTTGGAATTACGATTACTTTTAGCCGGGAATTGTAACTCAAATATCAAATGTAAAGTTGTTTTAATTATTAATTGACAAGGTTTTACCTAAGAAAAAAGTACCGGCGAAAATAGAAAGATGTCCTATTACTATGCCCAAAATATCATTCACAAATACGAAGACCGACATTTTTATATAGATATTTATAGCATATTTATAAGCAGAACTCCATTGTTGCCTTCCAGATGTCAACGCCTTTACCTAAATTTATTCCTTACTTTGTTTGAAATATTTCTAGCATTGTCGGCTCTCCCGTGAATGGATGTCTCCAAAGATTGTATACCCTATAATTGTGTTTAAACAAATGTCTTTTGTTGATACAGTTGCCTTCTAAATTCCAATTACCAGCCGACTGAATTGGGTTTAATTATCGCCCGTTTCAATTAAGGAATGCATTGAAACAAATTTCTTTGATCGGGAGGGTCGGGGAGGTCGCCGTGAATATATTATTCGCTTTGAGTTCGGTAAAAATTTAATTATAGATACGTGACGGATTTTAAGGCATTCTCTTTTGTTTTTAAGTGGTTTTCAATAGGTCTACATAACATTATTTAAGGAATTGTCATTGCGCTCGCTTTGTCAGCGTTTTGTATGTTTTGTAACTAAGGTTTATCACCTTAATATAATAAGTACCATAAATATTAGATGTTTATATCAATAACGAGGTGATCAGTAACCATCGAGCTACCATTCTGCTTAGATATCCGCTATATTTCATAAAAGTTAATTTAAGAAATTAAGAAATCTTCTAGGAATTCTATTTGTCATATCACCAACATGGCCGCCACAGGCATACCAACATAACACAACAAACAAGTAATACCAACGTAATTACAAGAGAGCAAACATCTTGCACTAGGCACTTGCATATCGGAATTGTCAAAGGGCCACAGTCCGCTATGAAGCCTCTTTGTCTCGAAACAAACAGATATAGATGTTTGCCAAGCTATGATAAGATATGGTTGATGCAACCGTAACTTGGTGGCTCGCGTGTCAAGTTACCGGCTAAGACTCCGCTAGAGCCTTAAGGATTTAATATATACCCTTTCATCTATCCGCGTAGTTTTCCTTCGCTATTGTATGGTGGTATTACAGTAGCATATATGAGCAAATAAATTTATATTATTATTTTAAAGAGTATATAATCTAAAAATATAAAAGGAGAATCTGACTGACTGACTGACCATGTCGATCAACGCAAAGCCTGGCTAAACGTAGGCATTGAAATTTGGAAGCGACATTGCTTAGTTACCGTAGAAGTGCACTAAGAAAGGAAATCCCGAAATTCCCACGGGAACGGGACCTACGCGAGTAAAACCGCGGGGAAAAAGGGATAGTGGTTTTTAGCACTGAACAGGGCCTCAAACAACGATCCCTGAAGCATATAGGCTATTTAACTTCACGCTTACTTTAGCTAGGTACTTACTTTGTTAGTGGAGGCAAATCTTCGGAGAGTTGATAGTAAATGAAAATTTTTATTAATATTTATTATACTTGGGCATGATCCTCTCACGATATTGATCTTTCAAACACATCTAGAAAGATATCTTTCTAAAAATACACTTTAGCATAAATAACGTTTAGCATTCAATTTATCCTATGTATATGTAAATTTAATACATGCGAAGTGACTTATTAAAATGTAAATTGAAGCCTTTAATAGCTGTTCAGGTGTTGCAAGCTACAGCTAAAATTGTCTCTTTCAAGTTTGCAACATTGTACACATATACCGTGCGTACTTCATAAAACTGAGAGTACACTAACAGAGTAATTGAATAAAACTTGGTACACACTAGCCTTGATTTTGATTTTGTTTTGACTTATAAATTTAAAAACATTTTATAATGTACAGTCAGTTCACCTTTTGTTTACTTCGATTAATAGACATTTTATATTGTTAGTAAATTCGTTTATAACAAGAAAAATTGGTAGTTTGTGGCATTTTTTGGTAGAGATTTGGATAGGTCTAGGGATGAGTTCCCTAATACATAAAGGCAGGGTTAGAATTTGTGGAGATGGAGCTTGAACAACTAAAAATTGTGGGGATATAAAAGTATTGAATTAAATAAAAATGTGGCACGCAAGTGGATTATACTCTCGAGGAACACATAACAATTTACGATAAACCGCAGAGCGCAGTTAGTATACAGAATACACTATAAAGTATACACATACATAGTTCGCTAAGCATCGCACTTACGTTAGAGCTGGAGTTAATATAAATTACCCCTCAACAGACTTAACTGGTTTAACTCTAAATGGGAATTTATTTCAGTCTAAGGAATATGCGGTCTCGTTGTTATATTTTATTTTAGATATAAACGGACGTGGGCATTAAACGCTTGGACACTCTGTCGACGGTGCGAATCGTTGCTAATATTTGAACTATTAATAAAGTCAAAGTCAAACATATCTTTATTAATGTTGGCCACGTATAGTAACACTTCTGAATCGTTATGGTATTATATGGTATTATAAAACAACTATTTACCACCGGCTCGGAAGTTAGTTTATACAGTGAAGAACCGGCAAAAAAACTGTAATAGTTGCTTTTTTAAAAGTAAAAGAAACAATTGCAATTATTAATATACGTAACAGCTCAACTATTACAAAATTTATACATGTAAAAGATCATAATAAGTTGGCCTCCAGTGAACACTTTCGGAATGAACGAAAAGTCTCTGACGAATCTGATGAGATGGTCATAATATACTTAGAGTATAAAAGATATCATCCTTCCTGATTTCTTCACTAATACTAGGACTACTGTTCTTCCTTAATATATTGTTGGTAGGTACTCCGTGTCGGGTGTGTGTCTAAGCCTTAATTGCAAACGCAGTAACACTTGTAGATAGAGAAGCAACCAACGATGCTCGCGTCATT
>DWAJ01004243.1:0-13290 GCA_018238005.1 Eurema mandarina
CTTCATAGACCTCTGTGTGATCAAGATGGGAATATATCCCGGGGTCAGTTTGCGTGATTAATAGTTCAGATGGTTTGGAGTGAATTTCAAGTGAGTCTGTCTTTGGAACGAATTGCTTGTTCACTACAGTGGTTTAGATTGCAAATGGCCGAATGTTATATGTACCTAATATGTATATAAACAACATACATTTGACGTTTTTATTTTTTTACTAAGTATTTTAAAGAGGTGACTGTGACGTGAATATAAAATCCACTTCTACTGAACCAATTTTGAAAATTATTTTACAAATAGATTTGATAACTTGTTAAAATAATTTCATAATTCAATTTGCGGGAATTTACCAAAAAAAAATAATCTTCGGTTAAACTAACCTTCACATATTATTATGCTTCGCGTGGGACTAGATGCGCCATGTGTATAAATTATGTCCTGAAATATATTCTTTTTTAACAATCATATAAGCTTTCAACATATACCTACTAGCTGACCCAAACTTTGTTGTGTTTGTTGTAAAGACAATAAATAGGTACATATCGATTTAATAAATCCTTATTTTATTCCGAAATTTTTTTTAACACACTAAAGTTACGTAAAAAAATTTCAAAGATCGACATTTCCATACAATTTTGCCAATATTCATTACAATTCTTATTCTTAAACACGAATAAAGAATTGCTTGAATATTGTTTTGTTTGTAAAAAAAAGAAATAATATATTTTCCGTGCAAAGCTTTAGCTTTGCAAAAGTGTCAATATACGAACAAAATGTCATTTAACACAAACACACTAATATAGTGAGTCAATATAACGCCTTGTATGTTTGTTGTTTGTTGAATACGTGCGATATTTAGCGGGAATTTGTACAAAAAGTAAGCGAATGTTTTACAAAAGTCATAAAAACAAGATAACTGTAAATGCGTTTTGAAGTTCTAATAAATTATTTTAATTAAATTACAGCTATATATTATATATTTTGGAAGATCTGAGAAATAGCCTTAAAAATACTTTTGGGAAATATAATGAAATGAAATTAGGTCATAATGTCTTATCTAATTTTGTTGTACCTATATTAAAATACTAGAATGCCTCTCAGTTTTACTCGCCTTACTTTCAGTTGCCGTGTTTTTATCGAGGATCTTATTAGCCACATTCATTTAGAAGGTTTTGCGTTAAAGAGTAACAAAAATATCTCTATCTAAAGAAAACAGCAACCATCACGTTATTTTAAAATAACGTTATTTATTAATAATCAACCGCTAATTAGGACTCTAATACATGTTATTAGAGCTTAAAATCTATAAAACTTGACAAAACAAACACACTTAAACACGCACAACGAGACGGTGTAATTAAAAAACCGAAATGCACATGAATATATTAGCCTTTTGCTTTATAATTACGTAGGCAAATGTGTCTCTTTGTGATTTATGTTATCCTGGTCGCTAAAGGTCATATATTATTTTTACTATTTTTTTTTATAACAACCAATTAATAAATAATAAATAATATATTTAGTGCCTTACCCCGATTTTAACAACACCAAGATGCAAAGTATCCAATGTGTTAAACCTGCCTTGCATAATATTCAGGAAATAGTTTTTCAGGCTTGCGTAGCCTTACTTAGACTAGTGTCCTAGTAAGGCTACAAGTAAAAAAATATCAAATTAAATATGGCAAATTCAGATACTATTCTTTATATTCCTTAGCTTCGCTATATGTTAAGTTTAGATTTAATTTAATAAAGTTTTAATATATTATTATGTTTCACTAAATTAGTAGATATTTTTGCTGACTGTACCCAATATGCCATATAAGCCCGTGCAAATAATTTAAGAACTTAATTTTCATTACCGTAGGTAACCGAACATGTCCTTAGAGAATTAATTAAAGACTCGATTGAAATTAAATTCACGGCCCACGTCGAGTTTATGCAAACATTAAGCGTTCTCATTAGCAACGTTTCGGTTGCTTAATGTCTTAATTTGAATTTCGAGTTTCGATAAAAATTTCTGGAATTAAGGCGGGAACTCACTGAGCTACAATGTTACGTTTTTTTTCTGTAAAAACTGGCTTGAAAGAGATGTCAGCGATGACAACCCTAATAATAATATGGTCACGAGTGTGCGTTTTATAGGATTTTAAGCTTAATATTAATAAGACTTATCAAAGCGTATAGTTATAATCGCTAACTAAACTAAAACTTCTTTGATGGTGTTAACATATTAATCTCAAACTCTCAAGAAAAGAAATAGTCTACCACTTTCGTCGTTCAATACGTTTTTAGACGTTGAAAGTTTTAAATGTGTCGATATGCGATCGCAATTATCACCAGTAAATCCTCGAAATAAAGATACCTTAAAATAATAATAATATACCTATAATAGTATTCTTAGTTCTCTTATAAGATAAATCATGGTTGCTTTGAAGAATTATTTAAAGAGTTTCTAGATTATGAGCTTTTTTTTCGGAGGTATTTTTTCCAACAATGTTCTCAGTGTGTTACAACTTTATGAGTGTAATGCAGTGGCTGTTTGGCCAGCATCGCGAATGTTTGGGCCGGGAACAGGTCCAGCTTCACAACTTAATTAACTTATCGCTAACTTAAATGGAGCATCGACATGAAAACGACTTTTTTTCCAAAACGCCCACTTGATTATATTTTGATTTGTTTGGGATAATTTATTTAAGCTTCAATTGGAATAAAGAAATAAGCATTAATGCCAGAACACATACATTGTAACAAGACACAAGAGGATTTTTAATTAAATAGAGCATAAACATCTCCAACGTTTTTATTTTTAGTAGCTTCTTTGTATTTTCTATAATTATTAATTCATCTGTTGTCTAGTTGCCACGATAGAAGCTCTGTATAGTTTGTGGGACTACATGGCGCTTTGTAATAATAAGCGTTAATAACTTGTTATAGATACACATAATTACTTAATTTTATTTTTGGACTTCAAGAATTCGTTGCTTTAAAAAGCAGGAATTCGTTACATAAGGGAATAAAGGACAGAGAAGGGAATAAAAGACAGGTAAGGGAAAAATGCCCAGTGTTCCCACTTACCCAAAGTTTCTAAAGTTTGTTCCAATATCTCCAACGTTGATACCACATACTTACCACATACCATATAATGTTGGCAAAGATGCCGTCTAAAAACTTAAACGAAAATCAAAACATTTAATAACTCCGAACACGTTTTAATGAACGTTGAAATTAAGCAATAAAAAGCAATTAAGAGTAAATAACATTATACTAACGGAAAACGGTTTTAATATCGGGCGAATCATAATTTTATATCAAAGGTAAAATATTAAGATTTCATCATTAAAACCTTGGAGCTAAACGATGTCCAATTAATTAGTGAAAAGCAATCGCGGTTACCGCAGCTGCCATTAATCACGAGATCGATCTGATAGCAAGGACAGTGAGAGCAAGTGGTACCTTCCACTTGCTACCATCCGAGTGGTAGTGACCCATGTTTACTCAACTAGGTATTTTGAGTCGTCACGTTATTGTAAAACAAAAAAAGTTGAGAGGTGTCAAGACACGCCCGGATGGAACGATGTTCCTTTCGATTAGTTAGTGAAGGAATTGTAATAAAATTTCATTTTTTTTAAAAACACCACACTGTTCAATGCGAAATAGAAATGAAAATATCTGGCTTGCTTTCTATAAGAGAGAGCGAGACAGACAAACAGACAGATAGAGAAACATGCGCATAGCTTTCAATAGCTTACATTAGCATATGGCATATAGCACACTATTGCAAAAAGTGTCGTGACAACTTTTATAAGAATTTTTTCCGTCTAGCCCCCTTTCACAACGCGCGATAAGGAACTTCGTTCCAATTATTAACCACCGGCTTGAAGAAAACGGCAGGAAGTTCCGATAGATTTCTAATATACCTACACACTTTTCGAGAGAGAACGGATTATTTGATCTATCATTTTGATCTTTAGTTATACTTTTAATTAACAAGTGGTTTAAATATAAATTAAAAATTCTTAATTCATTTTAGCAACAATTTTGAATATGTGGCTTATTAAAAATATGATTATACTTAATACTTAATAAATATGATGAGACCCAAGTGGAACATCTGTATTTAGCTCTTAGCGACGAAATGAATATATCCATATAATGTACAGTTCAGGAACTATCATTAGCAAATGATAAAGATTAGCGCTACTTTATTGGGTATTCTTTGAATTACCTGCTGTTGTAGGCAATGTAGGCAATATAGGCAATGTAACACGGTAGTTATTTATAGGGCTTTTACCTAAGTTTAAGATCCCGGTATTAAGCTGAACAGTTTCGTTGCTTGAATGTGGTAATCTCTGAAACTAGGCGTTGGATTTTTTGGTGTTTTTTGTTATGCGATAGCTTCACTAATTTTAGTTGATCTTAAACTTTAGTGGACCTATTGTCAATGAAAATCTCGAAACAAATAATTATGTATCTAATAATGTCTGAATGATGCAATTATATTGTTGTAATGTAGTCATTTGTTAAGTTTAATTTACATAAGCAGGCGAAACCGCAAAAAACGGCAAGTGGAGTATCCTCTTATATTTGACATAGTAATTGGTCTAATAGTAATACTGCCTTCTGCCTTGGGATGCAGCGATGTATTACTGAATGAATGGATGGATATATTTATGTATATGTGGATGTGTATCGACACATCCATACATACACATAATTCCATCCAAACATTGATATATCCATCGGCATACATGAATGTTTGGATGGAGGTATAGATGTATGAAAAACAACCCTTTACCCGTTAAAGCCACGGAAATTGTATGCAACGTAGGTAAAACTATGCTCATTTAATGTATGTTACATTTTTGCTAGAATATTTGAATATTATAACATAGAACACTGACGTTTTATTCCCGTAATCAGGGATTAGTTGGTGTTGCCATAACCCGGGAGGCTAATTGAAGCGTTTCGCGGTAATATACGGTGAACCACACACTGACGTATCGCCGGCTTAGCTATAATTGGTTAATTAATTCATATACAAATTTATTGGTGTTTTATTTGGTTGAACTGGTTATGCACTAGGCCTAAATAGTGAACTCGCAGTTAAATTGAATAGTAGTTTTATAGAAAAAGGGAGACCAATAAAAAAACATTTGGTTTTTTATTGGTTTTGTTTTGTTGTCTGTTTTCCTTCTTTTTAAGCTTTTACAGTAATGTACTTTTAATATAATTAATTGGATATACCTATTTTAACTAACTCATTTTTTGTGGTTTTTTAAGAGGTTAATTTTAAAGACTGAATGACTCTGTATTAATGTACAAAAACTACTCACCTTTTATTAACAGTATATAAAATAATATAATACTATCATAACCAAAACTAGACTAACAATTAAATTTTTGAAAAAATCTTACAGTAATTCAAAGTTTGAAAATTCAAGTATCTCGCATACGAAGAATTTAGTCCTTAATATTATAATATCTAGGACAATATATCATTATAATACCAAATATAAGTTGTAAAAAAACAGCCCTTTACACCTTCATACATCAGTACAAAGTACTTAAAAAAAGGAATTCACAAATCGCCTTAAACTTTCAATAACATTACTCCTCGCTTAATTATCACTGACGTCAGATAGCTTTATCCCTATTTACATAACCCTTTGACGTACCGACCGACCGACCAACGTGTTAATACAAAAATGATTTCGCGATTTCTTCAAGCCTCCGTCTGAATATCCGTAATGAAATTTGACAGACGATAAAGCCTTCAAGATGGTATCGCGTTTTTATTTTAAGGGAATTTAAATGATGCTTTTGGATTGTCAGTGTGTGTGTGCTGTAGGTATTACTCGTAAGATATAGCGTGCTATACAGATCGGTTTTATATTGGATAAGCTATTTGTTTTGTAAATAATAATTATTTATATTTAAGCTACCTAGGAATCTTAACGTTATTACTTTAAATATATTTTGTGCCATGAAATAGCCCTTTTCATTATTCGAAAACTATATAGTTTACTCATGGGAACCTTGGTACAAAAACCCCTCTGTGTTCCATCTTAACAGAACGGATAGGGTCACAGGCACCTTCGTGGGCTATTCCATTACCTACCATGAATGATTCGATTCTCACAAAAATAAAATAAGTTCCTAATTAATCCATACAACGCGACGCATCAAAAATTAAAACCTTAATATAATAAATTTTAATTAAAAAAATCTTTTAATATACCTAAAATTATTTTTATTACACGTGTTTCGATCCTCATAACTGTTACCTTTAACAATAATAATTCCCTAACACATTGTACAAGGGTCCTCAAAGGCCCTAGTACGCTTAAATCAATAAGCGGTCTAACAATAAAGTTATAAATCAAGCGAGCGCTGAATAAAATCGCTTTTATCTCGCTTATCGAGCGATCGCCGCGCTATAATAATATATAATACAGGGTGTTCTATATTTTTATTATAATTTATTGGAAAAATATCAAGATGAGAAAAAAAAGTTTATTAAATGTTAAGACGTTCCCTTAGATATTAATTTGATACGAGAAATATGCGAGTCCAACATAGCCACGTTTAAAACTTTCGCGTTCATAATATACTAATATGAAAACAAAAAAAAACTTGATTATGTTTCAAACAACAACAAGATTAAAAAACACTCTCAAACGTATGTTGCTTATAATTTAATCATTTAAAGTTTAATATATAGCTTAATGCAATAGAAAATTATTTAGTTTTCCAACGTTCAAAAACACGAAGTAATCACGTACGAAACTGGTACAGAAAACACGACAAATATCTCGCGAACAAAACGTGAATACGAGTACGTACCGCTCGTAGCGAAGGAGCTCTTCATAAAATACAGCAAGTACACTTCATAAAGCAAACTAAAAGCCAACTCTACTTGGCGACAATTTTGTCGGCTCATTTCAAATACGGTGAAAATAATAAATCCCACAACATCCTGTATAAGTCGTTTACAGTTGCTAGAGGATGTAACGTAGTAGTGAGGTGGAAAAATTTTGTGATACATAGCCCTATATATCTTCAGTTTTGCGTTATAGTGGCTAAGCTTGAGAGGGCGATTGTATAAGTAGTAAACAAGTTATTACTAGCTGAAGTACAGTCAACAACAAAGGTTTATTAACATGTTCAATATTTCATGGTAAAGGATTTTGTTGGTGGAGTTTTCGTTACCTGTATTTTCAAATTAAATGAAAACATTGTCTTGTCAGCCTTTTACGACATTTAATAATTTAATATTGTAATGTTAAGATATTTTGTTATTTTCAAAGTATTCATCGATTTTTGAAGTCATCTGACCATCGAGAGGACATTTAAAAAATCTACCTTCTGCTTTGGTTATACAGTAGTCGTGTAATAATAAAGCCAATATTAAATCTTATCTTATTATATAATATAAATTACGTGTCACGTTGTTTGTCCGCGATTGACTCCTACATCACTGAACCAATTAAAAATTAAATTTGCACACCGTGTGCAGTTTGATCCAACTTAAAAGATAGGATGGCTTCTTTCCCGGTATTGCCCTGGGAATGGAAACTACGGGGTACGGGGGTAAAACCACGGGGTACGGCTACTATAAAAATTATGCTGGATTTGCCTTTCCCAAAAAAACGTTTTGTACAAAGGCCAACAACAAAGCTGCAATCACTTTTGATCAGGTGATCCTCTAAAATATTTTTTTTTTCATTTTTATTTTTAAATTGTTTCCAAAAGGACTCCATTTTGTGTTTTCTGGGAACAGAAGGCTTTCGGAAACCGATTCCAAAAGGTGTAGTTAAAAATTTCTGTGAAAACGCAATGTGTTCGATTGGCAAACAGTTTAAAAAAATTATTTTGACAGTATTAAACATGTAAAATGCTTTAAAATTGGTTTGCTTACATAAGAGTTTTTCACACGCAACAATTAAAATACTTTTTATGTTGTAGTTTAAATATATATAGTCCAAAAAACCCTATTAAAATTATATAAAAACATCCAAAAAGTAACAGACTTTCTTCTTTCGAATAGTTATACAATACATTCTGATTTTGATATCAAAAACAGGAAACATATTATGAACTATATTGCCAGAGGGCAAGTTAATATGAATGAAGTTTCAAAGCATTGATATTTTGTTTGTTCGTTTCTCAAAGAGTTTGACATCAAAACGCCATGGATTCTTTGTGAGCTGTATTAACATATAAAGATGTTATAATGTCGAAATGCTTCAATTGTTTTCGGTTAAATTCTTTATTGAAAGACACTTACTCATACATAGTCAGACACCGTAGTGTCCGTATAATCCGTAGATTATATTATACGTATTTATATTGTTAATAATTAATAATAATAACGTTATAGATGCCATAACTATATTTTGCCTGCAAGACGTCAAGACAAGCAGATATCAGACCTGCAAGACATTAACACATTAAAACCCTGAATTAAATGAGTTATTTTTATCCCTTTGTAGCAGGGCGTGTTTTTGCGAAAGAGTCTGAGAATGAGAAAAAAACCTAGAACACTGTGGGGTATTGAACGGAAGAGGAGACCCATGGATTGGGTGAAACCAATTTAAAAAAATTATAATTGACACTGAGCATATCAAACAAACTTGATTTCGCATTTCCATTATTAGTATGGATTATTCATGCCAGCCCTGTTTTATTCGAAGGTTTTATTTATAAAAAAAAATTGACAACACCAATTTGTTATTCAGATTGACGACATCATATTAAAGTTTTGTGAATGAAAAATGTAGGGTCCTTTTGATAAAACAATTCGAAAAAAGTTTTCCCAAATCTCGGGAGACAAAGCCAAAACATATTTCGCTATCGCCATTGTCACGAAAAACTGGGAATAAAAATCGTAAACAAACAAACAAACAAAAAGTTTTCTCGAAACCTCTGGAGAGGGCGGAATTTATTATTTTAGATGTAACTGCCGTTTAGAAAGGTTAGCAAGCGGTTTAAGGTATTGTGCTGAATTAATTTGGAACTACTTAAGTTTTAAGGTCATTAATATTTTTGCTGAAAATCAGTGTCTTTACCTTTCCTGTACAGCATAAGCTGAGCCATTTTTATATCAGCGCTATCGTATTGCTTTTATTTATATTTTCGATGTCTCATTCATGTATTGTCAAGTACCTACAAAAGCATCGGACACATTATTTCAAATTATCTTTATGATTAAAGTATTATATAAAAAAGAGGAGAAAATAACCACATAGTTAAAGTAATTTTTAAAATACGGGAACACAAAATTTACTAATTTTGCAAGTGGTAATAAACATTTTTCCTCTCATACTTTACCTTGTTTTAAATACTTCCAGTGGCTGTGTCGGTCGGTCCAAAACAAATCTAGCGATCTATATAGTGGACTCGATTTTGAATACTTTTTTAAACTAACATAGCTCTAGGTTAAATATACACGATCATTAATTTTAAAATTAAAATTAGAACTGTGTATATTTATCTAGTCTTTGCACAAATATATTATGCACGTGTTAAATTATGTTAGGTTAGTATAGTATCATTATAAAAAAGAACTTGAATACTCAGCTTCATTTTTATTAAAGATGAGTAAATAAGTTTTTTTATAAAAAAAATAACTAAACTACCCTAACCTTATATATTTAAAAACTAACATATGGCGATGAATACATATAGGCGGTTTTTTACTTATCCGCATTCAATACGGCTAATCGTTGAACCGCCGCTTTGCAAAACGGCCCTGTTTACGGTCCACGGCTAGCCGTAATGTAATACAGCGGATTATACAATCCGCCTCCGACATACATATCATTTATCAATCTTCCTCCTGAATCAGTCTACCTTTAAAAGCACCACACGAAAATCGGTTATGTAGTTTTAAGGATTTTTACATACATACAGATAGACAGAAGAAAGCAACCTTGTCATACAGTATGTAATAATAATAGGTAAATCCATATTTATCTTCTAGGCCTCTAATAATCTAATAAAAATATAGGTTTATTCTAGAATATATCTAAATATATATAATTCAAAGGTGACTGACATAGTGACCTATCAACGCACAGCCTAAACAACTGGACGGATCGGGCTGAAATTTGCCATGCTCGTAGATGTTATGACGTAGGCATCCGCTAAGAAAGGATTTTGATCAATTCTACCCTCAAGGGGATAAAATAGGGGATGAAAGTTTGAATGAAAATCCTCGCGGGTGGAGTCGCGGGAAACAGCTAGTAGACCTATATTTTACCAAATTTACAAGCAATATTGGTAGCACAATTCCTGGCATTATCTTATACCGCTGAATCGCTTTAAAACCATTCATCATGAGTGAATCTTAGATTTATTTGTGTACACTTACAAAGGGCCCTAATGGCCCCTAAATTGCTGACTCACCAGGGTGTAATGTATCTGTAATGAAAAATTGAGCGGAGCAATAACGAGCGAACCGACTTTAATAAAGTGTAATCATGTTTTTGTGTAAGTTGTTATGGATTTACGAGATTCTATTGATTTATTATCGATTACACTTTGAAGTATTGTACTATTCGTGAACATTTTGTGGAGAAATAAACTATCGTTATGTACTTATTTAAAAATAATGAACTATCTATATTATTTATTTTAATATTAAATTTCCTATTAAAAGAGTTGTTTTTAAATATTGTTACAGTCTTATTTTATTATTTTTTAAGTTTATTCTCACATTCTATTTTTAATGATATATTACTGAATAACTAGTTTTTAAATAATTAAAAAAAACAGAGACTGTTAGTTTTAAACGTTTTTTTTTATAAAATAATAATAATAAATATTTTCAGAACATTTATACAAAGCGCCATCTAGCTCCTAGCTAAGCAGAAAGTTTCTATAAGAAATACAATACATAGCAACACCCACACCCTAGAAAATACAAATGTAAATTACAAAAATATATTTTTATGGTGTGGGGATCGAACCCACGACCCTTCGCGCAGAAAGCAATTGTGCTACCACTGCGCCAAGCGGTCATCTATAAATATACATATCTTATAAAATAGAGGGCCCACGCACAGCTGACGTGTCATCTGATGAAAATGAGGAACCATCTCCAAATAATCACGACATCAAGCTTGTACACCGCAATCTCTTCCCACTACAATGAGAATATAATAAACGTCACTGAGAGTGCTCAAACACCTCTAGAACTAAATACCGCTCAAGCCCCATTCATCTTCATAGTGATAACTATAAAACAAACAAAATCTGCCCACTCCAGTTCGCACGGTCACTCGTATCGCGAAATCCCTTCTGCCGTTTAACACTCTGTTGTTATCTTAACAAAGGACTTGACGCTTCAAAAGAACGACACGGATCTAGGGAACATGGAAGCGACTAGAGCGGTTTTTTCTGTAGCATTTTTATTTATATGCATACTTTTTTATTCGTCAGTCTTGTTAAGATGTTATTGAGGTAAAAGCTTACCGGTTAAATATAAAGCTAGCTTATGACTTATACAAACTTATAGAAGACGAAGACTCATGTTGAAACTTAAAATATAATTTATTTTAATATCACTAGACGCATACTTATATAGTACCTCCTGAACGTTTATTTGTCTGGTCTTTAAAATGCCAATTAGTAATTTAAAAATTTGTATGATTGTATGTTTGTTACTCTTTCACGCAAAAAGTACTTAATGAATTTTCCTTGTTATTTATCATGCAGGTAGATTAGAAACTAGACTAACACATAGTATACTTTATATGCCAGTATTGCCTCGGAAACGGGAACTATGCGGGTAAAACCGCGGGACACGTCTAGCATATTTAGTGTATTGTACGTCTCATCCAGTGTTATACTTCCATGGCCAATGGCTCTAACAAAAGGTTTTCACATTACACCGTCGTAAGATCCCTTGAGTGAGTTTTATCCGGAAGATGGCCCTTGTACAGTCTTATAAGTGTGGTCCAGATTATATTGGTCATTTCATTATCCAATACTATAATATGGATTTATATGTATAAGTAACTAGCGATCCGCCCCGGCTTCGCTCGGACATATTATGCTTGTAATATATTGATATGTAATCTATCTTTTGCACAGTTGTAAATTTAAATTAAAACTGGTTCAGTAGCTTAGGACTTAGGAGTCAATCGCGGACAAACAACGTGACACCTAATTATTAAAATTTTATAAAAATTTGGTACATAGATAAATATCTTTGACTTTATGACTTAAAACAAACATTCAAAAACGAAAAATCATGTTAAAATGTGTATATAAGTGTATGTTGTACAACAAGTTTTGTTATATTATAATTCTACTGAACATAACACACTATGTTACTATATTGTTGCACAAAGCAATGGTCAAGGTGTAAACATTCAACAGTAATTAAAGATTACTAAGAACAATCTTATCAACTATTTACGTCGAGGGTTTATGGACAACATAGGTTGCAACTTTGTAAGTAAATATTTGGTATTCTACGAACTCATTACTTATTCGATAACAAAAACAACGTTCAGATTCTTCGTACTAAATACTTAATGATATTTCCCGCATTGTATTATATAATGAAACCTTTCTCTTAAACCACAGTATCTCATATAAAAAACGCATGAAAAGCGCTTGCGTAGTTTAAAAAACAAGAAGAAGCATTATGTGTGCTTCAATCTGGGACAGACAGAAGAAAGGGAAAGCGAAAGATAGTCTAGGGCCTGGGGGGAAGGACATAGGTTACTTTTTTTAAACCAACCCCCAAAAGGTTGCGCGAGGATTTGAAACATTTTATAATTTTACGCTTTCGCGGCCTAACCGCTGAACCGATTGTAATAAAATTTGGTTCACAAAAGGGGGTTAGGGTGGGTCCAAGTTTTTATGAAAGTTCACGCGGAATACAGTCATATTAAATGTAAATGCGAAAATATCGGAAATTCGCCAATAAATAGACAGTTTCCATTCCTTAAGGGCTGGCAACACTCTTTATACTGCGACTACTTATTATCGGTTAATAAGCTAATAAGTGGAGAAATGTCATGCACGCAGTATATTGATTTATGAAAAATATTTTTTATAATATTACAAATCTCTTAAGATTTCATTTAACAGTAGTTTAGTAGTGAGGGTGGAATTTTGTATTAAACATTTTTCTAACAAAAATAAAAAAAGACATCTGCAATTTCTCCGATAAAATTATAAAGCTTCCCTTAACTATCAGCAAAGTTTATACCTTCTATTATTCTTGTGGAAATCTTATTCTGTATACACTCCCTTTTTTCAGTTTTTAACTAAGATTAGTTA
>DWAJ01004244.1:0-13285 GCA_018238005.1 Eurema mandarina
TGAAACAAAGTCGCTTTCTTCTTTCTGTCCATATGTGTGGATACATCTTTAAAACTAGGAAACCGATGTTTATGTGCTTTTGTGCCACGTGCGCCATCTCCTTTCGGAGGTTAAGTATGTCTATTTCTACTTTGGAAATAATGATTTGCTCCTTCTACTACTCTAAACAATGATTTGCTACTTCTTTCAAACCATTGTTGAAGATTTTTGAGACGAAATAATATCTATCTGTGGACAGCTGTTTTTTCTATCCGCCAATTTGTCTTGGAATATTAATTGAAGGAGTTGATGCTTTCTGTTGTTACGCATTACATGATCAAAATATTTAAAAACTAGCTATCCGCCCGGGCTTCGCTCGCATACTATACATCTGTTATACTCGTACATATATACCTTCTTCTGAATAACCGCATGTGAATCGGTTGTATAGTTTTAAGAATTTAAACAAACATAGGAATATAGAGACAGCGAAAGCGACTTGTATACTATATATAGTGATACATCATTATGAGCCAGTAAATGTCACCATAAAACCGTTTTCAGGAATCGCCCGCTCTAGCCCTCCGCTTGGCCGGTGAACTGATGCGCAAATTAAAAGCTATGCAGTTCAACCGATACAGAATAATCACGGTTGTGACTATCGGACAGAAGCGATCACAGAGCTACAATAACGCTATATCCTTTCTCTGGGACCATGAGAGAGACAATTATGTTGATACGCAACGGGAAGTCAACTCAGCATTCGTACAAGTGACGGCTTTTGGAGTGTATTTGGACTGATACGTATTGAGTATTTTACCTGGAATTCTCTCTATGTTTAATTTTCTATTTAGTTTTTAATAGAAATATGTAATTATGACTTTCAATATATTAAACAATTGATGTTATTTTTAAAGAATTGGAAAAAATAGTATGTTGTATTAATTAGTATTATTTACAATTATGGTAGTCTTTCGATATAGCGCTATTAGTTGGAATTTCTTTTCCTTTTAATTATGAATTTGATTGTATGAATTTATTATTTGTTTCATTTTGATTATCTGGTTTTAACAAGCCGCGCCGCGCGGACAAAGAAGTTCTTTAAAGTTAAAAAGTTAAAGTTAAAATAAGTTCTTTTTGTAAATTTAGTATCTGATTCATATATATTGCATGCCAAACAAATCCAATCATAGCTTTTGTGAAACAATAACTAATATTCACACTTTATGATATTATTAAATTTATATTAAACGCATCATTTCTCCTATCCAATAGTTTTTTACTTGATCAGTTATTTTCATACAAAATATTAACACTACGTAGCGACATTACGACTCCTCTGTAATATAATAAGATATAAAAATATCGTTGATATAACTTTCCAAATAACTTCTGACAGAGTTGGCTTGATAAACCGGAGATTATATCCCGTGGCTAAGTATGATGGAAAATATTGAGCTTACGAGATACGAAGTAGCAATATTTCTTAGATATTTTTTCTCTGACACTAATCCTGCTCCGAGCGTCGTGTATGATTATACTTATGTGTAAGTATGATAACATTCTGGGAGACAAAAACGAATGGATTAAGTAGTGAGTTATTTGAGTGACATTTGGAAATTGCCTATAGTTTGGACTAAGTAGCATTTTTGAAGACCGTTTAGTTTTAAGGATTTAATATATTCTTGCTCAAATACCTACCTAATAATTTCGGTAATCTAAATTTCGGTACTTCGTAACTGTTGACGGTATTGAAAGAGAGCTGTTGTATTTTTAATATATTATTTTTTTAGTTATTATTAAATCCACGGGAACCAAACAGTTATTGTGAAATATATTAAATTGTAAAACAAATGACATGTTTTATTTATCTTTATATATAAAAATGAATGGTTCTTAAGCAAAAAAATTGAAAAGTAGGGTATAAGGTATCGGGTAGTATAGGTACAGCGTGAACGAAGTCGCGTTGGGACAGCTAGTCTATATATATAAAAATGAATAACTGTTCGTTAGTCTCGCTAAAACGCGAGAACGGCTAAACGGATTTATCTTATCTTGGTCTTAAAATGTTCGTGAAAGTCTAGGGAAGGTTTAAAAAGTGAAAAAAATTGGAAAAATCGGCGAAAAAACCATAAAAACAGCACTTTTCTATTTCCCATATAAACGTTTAAGAAACAATTATACATCTAATTACTGCTGCACAAAGTTGAACCTTAATAGAGAATAAAAGTTTCTATGGGAATTTGCCATTTAATCTGGAGTTCTTCATATTTGTCAAAATGTTAAATATTGGTTGTCAAATAAATACACGTGCGTTTAGGAAATTTGTTAACATAAAAGAGTTCTTACTATTAACCCGTTATAATACCAGTGCGAAGCCAGGGCGGGCTGCTAGTTTAAAATAAAATCCAGTTCCACCAAGAAGAAATATTGCAAAGCTTAAGATAAGCTACAAAGTAGTATAACTAAGTTAACTTTCTTTTAATAAAGATTCATCTTGTGGATTAAGTAACTAACAGTTCTGATGGTTCTTTACATTAAAGGTCTCGCTTTAAACAATGCATTATTATAATTTAGCAAGCTTGAGATGTTTCATTCGGCGATAGTCACGTTTGAAACTAACTTCTGACAAGTTTTGCGGTTCCATACTTCGGTCTTAGTGAAAGTTTCACCCGCATTAGACCAACAGAGTAACTTGAACTTTCCATTCATTAAAATATAATCTGCCCCTACGAGGAACAACTAACTTTAAATCAGATACCTTCCAGAATCAGTAAGGTCATACGACCTTTACCCCTTTTAAATTCTCATAAACATCAACTATAATAAATCTTTTTTATTTTAAAATGTACGGTTGCAAAACTGTTAGTGATTATTTGGCACTTACGGACCACCTTACCACCAGCTTTGGATTGATGATTTATTTTTATCCCTTTTAAGAAGCATTTTATTTTAAGCCAAGTTTTCACTGATGAAAAGTTTTAGTTATAAAATACATATTGCTATGAAAGGGACAACAGATACCCAAACCTATTGTTTCTAATAACCCTCATTAAATATAAATAGCTACCTAGCAAAGCTCACTAATGGCCAACCTAATGTAAAGTAGAGGAATAAAATTTAATTCGCTTATGTAAATATATACCTTCACATAGAGTAATAACAGCTAGAAGCGCAGTATGAGCACGCAAAGTGAAGCCATTTAAACCTAGACAGTTTTGTCTACTTACATAGATGTCGCAGTGCAAATAATTAAATTTTCCATGTTTTTCATAGATTCAATTTTTCCACAATTTTTGGATTGTGTGTGTGTCATCCCTCTTAACTGATTTAAATGGTTTTATGAAACATAATGTTGAAAATGCACTCTTGTATTGGAATTTTTATTTATTTTATAATAGATGATAAATCTCTTGACATATTGATGTGCTATTTGTTTAATTATTTCATAATATAAGCGACTGGGGTATAGAATTTTACTTCATATCGAAGACCATTGGTAGTGTTTCTAATTAGCCGTACACCACTGTATATTAGTCGACTATCATTCTATGCGTTATATGTCTATGTACCTTCATACATTTACGAGTGAAAGTGATAAATTTTTATAACACTTCAAATGATTGGGACCGCTTTACATATAAGAGTATTCTATAGCACGTTTCTCAATGTTTAAAATTTTTATCGTCATGCATGCTCTTAGTTCGTGCGGTATCGCCTTTTCTAAATTAGCGTAAGCCAATTTAGTTTTTATGTATTTGAACGGTTAGATTGTGATTTCGATGTTTTTTAATTTTTATTTTAGTATGTAGCGTTGTAAAATTATTTTTAGTAAGATACAAATGTAATGTTTGCTTCACAGGTCGTGAGTATGATTCATAAGTTTTAAAGTCTAAGAAATATGATTAAAATTATAGCATAAAATGACATCAAGACTGTTAAATATCAAGATAGTTCTAACTTTTATAACTTAAGGATTGAGCTAAACTTAGCCGAAAAGCATTGATTGTTAAAATATTCATAAAAATAAAAAACGGTCGCATTTTATGCGATCTAACTTAAAAGAAATTAAAACCGTATCAGAGTTTGTATTCTTTTAAATTAATAACAAATATTGTTTAATACAATCTTTCATATAAACGACTAGCTGTTGCTCGCGACTTCTTCCCCGACGATTTATTTTTCCATTATTTCTTCGCTCCTATTAGTCGCAGCGTGACGTTGTGTAACCTAAAGCCTTCATCGATAATTGGTCTTTTCAATAAAAAAAATTCAATTCGAACCAGTAGTTCCTGAGATAAGTGTGTTCAAACAAACAAACAAACTCTTCAGCTTTATAATATTAGTATAGAATATAATATAATAACCCAAATGAAAATTGCAAAAGCGATTTTAGCACATTGCGCTTTATGAGCGAAATGAACGTTCCGAATAACAGAAACAAGACATATTATGATTGTAAATATAAAATAACAGCACGTTGAAATGAAAGCACCAAGCAATCGAAACATTTGCATAGAAAATATTCAAACTGAAACAATATCGACTAGACGTTGTCTGTAATGAATACTTTTGTATTTCAATTCGCTTCAAATTATGAATATTTACTAATAATGCAAATAGATTAATGGAATGTTAAATAAAAGATAAAAAGTATAGTTTCAGTACCAAATAGTATATCTAATATCTATATTATATTGAATCACCAAATGTTCTTTTTTTACAATATTCCTGGATATTCGAGAATAGTTTTTGGGTTGGATAAGTACAGTGTAAAGTCGCGTTGGGCCAACTAGTTATTAATGAAACAATTTACAAAGGTGAAGCCCGCCCAAGAAGGTAAAACGGAACATCGTCATAAAGCGGGTCGATCTAAGTCTCAAAAACCTATAATAGTTGTTTTAGCCGAAGTTCATGGTTATACTACGAAGATTAACCTATCAAATAAGGCTAGTTACCTATACGATTTTTGACTAAACCTAATTGTGACCTAGACGTTTGTGAAATTCAGATGACTGCTCCAAATGATATAAGATCAACTATGTTGAAGAAATAAGAAAAATATATCGACATATCTTATGAAGGTGATATGGAAACAAAATTAAAAGCTATGTAATAACGTATTAGAATCGTTCGTTAATTTAATATTACCAGTCTTATAAATAAAAGCTTCACCTTAAGCAAACATCCCACACCCCACAAAGAAAACATTTGAAGATTGTTCGCTTAAATATTTATTTAACCATTCCGAGTGAGAGGAAAGAGCGCTATTTTCTTGTACAATGAATCGAAACAATTGCATTTTTGCTATCGAGTTAAATTTTTTATTTCAATCTCAAAGAGGGTAGTATTGTCTATGATGTGTAAAATTGTTTGAATTGTTGAATTTTATTTTAATTATTTATTTATTTGATTATGAGCACAACCACATTATACGTATCTATACAATTGCAAGATAAGATAACATAGCACCGCATCTGATACATACAACAAGTCTAAGTGTTAGTTCATAACAATGTCCAGTAACAGTTAAAAAAAAGTAAAAGTGGTTTAGACAGAATTAATTTAATTTATTAAGTTAGTATAAAATTTAATGAGTCTAATTAAAAAATAAGCGAAACGTATTTATTTATTGCCAATAATGATAAAAGATAAAACTATGGGATTCGTATCGTTACTCAATATGATCCGTTTTCCATATCGAAAATTTCGCCATGTTAAGTTAAGAATGACGTCACTCATAAAAAATTTGAGAAATCAATGAGTTATAGTAATAATAGTATTATATATTCTGTGAATAATTTCTTGTCAATAGGTTTATAACAGCATAAATAGTATGAAGACAAATTGTACACGACCAAAGTCAAGGCTAACAGCGAAAATCAAAATTATATTGCATTCGTCACGCAGCCTGGACGAATATTCCTATTATTTTTTATATAACCACGAAATAGCTGGCGTGCATTGTGTAATAACAGAACAGTAGTGAATATAATTAAAATATTTTGTAAATATTAAATACATTTTTCACCTCAGCAAGTGTTAAAGTAATTCCGTGTATTTATTTATTGCGTTTCAACATGACAGTATACTTACTTCTTTTCATAAATTATAATTAATTATTAGCACTCTCTTAATATTTTAAGTAATGAAAAGAACTTTGATCAAATATGACTTTGAATTTCCCGACTAAAACATTGAATTCTTAAAACAATTAAAAAAGATTATTCTAGCGAAATTTATGAATGCGAAATGCTCTCTACTTAAACGAAAGAAATGCTCTAAATGGCCGTATTTTTAAGAGGCTTTTTACCGCGATGTTAAAGACAGTCAACATCTTAGGGTTTTATAGAGAACGCAAATTACTTTTGTAAATTTATTCAGGGTAAGTGGAACAAATTGAATGAACTCCATCGACTGATGGCTCCGGGAGCTTATCTTCGCACGGCGGAGAGCTTTGTAGCTTTTTTCTTGTATTTCTTCAATACATTTTATAGGACATTTAATACGTATACAGGAAAGTTGCTGACATTTAGGGAAAGAGTAAGTAAGATGGTTCAATAATAGTCGTCCAATACTTCGACATATTAAGGCTCTATAAATATTAGTTACTTTGATTATTTCTTGAGTAAAATTCTTTAGGGAAAACCAAATACGTTTTTGCTCATACTAGATCTGACAATATAAAAATAAGGAAATTTTTTATAAGCGTATTTGTACATCCTTCTGTAGGTTTAATTCGACGAAATCAGAAGCGAAATAAAAAATATTATTGCCTAAAACATTTCGATAAGAAAACGTGTTTGTTTTCCAACGAAATGTTTTCACACCGAGTGTACCAATACCGGGCCACGTGACCTTTCTACACAGCCGATAAGACTTATGTAAGGTTTCATTACACCATAAAGTGTTACGATAAACAAAGTGTACTTGTAACGTAGGCCGATAAGTTTCGTTTAAAACGATTATAACTATACACATACCATTTTATAACTTATCTATATATATATCAAATATATGCTGACTGAATTTGTATGTTTGATCGTGAGTCAGATTTTAATTTAGTTTTATATGATAGCAACATTCATGAGGAACTATATTATATATATAAGGTTAAGTATTTATTAGACCGTGCGAGTTTCTGGAATCGTCTGAGTTTCTTGGACCCGTGCGAGTTTCTTACGCCGTTTCTTCTCGCCGGGCTAGTTCCCGAACCGGTGGTACACCATGGCACCATGTAGACTTTCTGAAAATATTTACTTCAAATTTACTCAGAAATAAAACATTTTCATTTTCATTTAATTTTCGTTCAGTTTATGACTTTATTTTAAAAATTATTTAAATTTTATTGGTTGTCTTCGTCTTTCCAAAACAGACAATTTTAACAGCAAAGATAAAGCAGCTTTCGTGTCGTATAGAACCCGTGCTATTTATGTAGTCAAAGTACATAATCATATAAGCACGTATACCATACCACAAAGTCATATAAATGTTAACCGAAGCTGAAAGTATTCTTAGGTATTCGTATACTAAAATAACAGAGCGTCATACAATAGTTAATTTACCGTTTGAAGCTGACTACGTATGTTTGATTTCTCAAAGGGATGGAATCCCACTCGATTTTCTGCTAAGCTTATTCTTTTCTTATGTCAATCGCGCCAAATGGGCTTCCATTATTGATAAAGGATTCGGGATTAACTTGAAATACTTACAAGTGTTCCTTAAGATCTTCTGTGTGCTTATTTGATTTTATTAATGCGTGATGAATTATTTTTATAATTCTTTTGGCACCTGATTTACCGTCCAATAAACAGGTAATTATTTTTTACCTAATATAAAAATCGTTATTAATATTATTTTTAATGCGTACCAATTTTGTGAGAATATATCATGTATTTAAAAAAAACTGCATAGATTTTACAAATAGAATATTTTTTATGTCTGTTAAATGTAAGACGTTACAAAAGTCACAATTTTCTATCTACAAGAACAGTATTATATAACTTGTACCGAGTGATCTAATTCTTAACAAATACATAATTTATTTTTCTGACTTCCTGAAGTAAATATTTGTCGAGCGAGAGGTTGGAGTGTTTTCGAATTTAACATTATTTACACGGGACGTATTTGTTGGGAGGGATCGACTACTACAGAAAACATGTGATCTAATTTCCATAAATAAGTTTGTCGTTCGTATTGATCAGTACTTTGACATTCACTAGGAAACTCCTTTGAAACGTCGAATGAATAGGATCTATACATACATTTCTCTTTTATGTTAGAATTTTTGATTGATAGAAATGCGATATTTGGTATAATATTTCACTTAGTAGGTAGTTTGATTTGACAGTAAATTTAATATGATAGTAAGAAAGCACTTTTGTCTCTGGACACTCGCAATACGAATGCGTAAGTGGCTTCTAAATGGCTTCTTCTTTTAAAAAGAGGAAAAAGATATTATTCGGGGAAGAAGAGAATGAGAGAACTATATATTTCTCGGCTGCTTTAACCAGTTGAACAGCAATGCATCGACAGACAAATGCAGGGTCCTAATGACAGTTTTTTTTCTCATTATAAAATACATGAACTACAATAGATATACAGAAAAATAACGTCTTAATTGAAATGAATGATATACTAACTTCTATGCTTTTTCTGTCCATTAAATACACTAATACGTATAAATATAACAGTAAACTCTATTAGCTAATGTTATAAGCCATATAAAGCGACACGACGTGTTAAGCCTGATATAAGTCAGCCCTTTTCACTGGACGACGACTCAGTGTACTTTTTCTTAGAGCTTACTGTAAAAGCAAAATAATATACGTATTCCAAACCAATAATTTGTTGTTAAAAATGTAATAGACATTATATGAATACATCTTTGAGATTACTAATTTAATTAAATTTAGGTTATATCACGTACTCTTTACTGATATTATAAAGTTGATGAGTTTGTTTGTTTGAACGTGCTTATCCTGAGATCCTGAGATGAGATGAGAGAGATAGTGTGAATTTAAAAATTATTAGTGTGGGATAGACCATTTATGACGCTTTAAAATATATATTATTAATAATATACTGCGTCACGTTGTAAACACCGGGTAAAATACTTTGAGACATATATTTTTAAAAACTTCTGAATCGAGATATATTTTTGCATAGAAAAATAGAATGAAAATAAAATAGAAAATCTGAGGGTCTAATATCTAGATACATTGAAATAATTATAATATTTTCTTAAAACATAATGGACGGTAACATTATTTGTGGATGTAATTGTATATTAAACCTAAATTAAAAATAACGGCTATGCGACACAACTTGCAATATACCTGAACCTTTATTTAAAGTCCTCAGTTAAATCTACTCTGTGTTACATTATCAAAGGAAAAGTTGTAACGAACAAAATCTCCGATGAGTGTAGTATCGGAGCCAGTCATTCCTTTTCGTTGACCACTAATGGAAGGAAAGTACCGGATTTATCTGGATTCTAGTATAGATTATAATCTATACTAGAATCCAGATAACTAGAACCGCTGTATGATACGCAAGCCATTTCAACCTAGACAATTTTATAAATTGCATAAATTGTCTCCGCAGTGCATCGTATGAAAATTCGCATGTGTTTCGTAGATTTCAACTTTACCAAACTTATAGGGTAAATTGATTATGGCAGCAACATTATCGGTGGGCTTGTGTGCGTGTCATCGAGTATAAGAACGTGCTGTTAACACACATACATATTTTACAGTTTTGGCTTTATTTACGCCGGACTGATTCTGAAGAACTATCAGTCTATGCGTTACATCTATGGATTCTAGATTATTCTACCATTTTAAAGGAGGTGCACATTATTTGTATTTTTATTTGTGTTGTTACAGACAATTAACATATGTATTATAACAATGCATAAACAATTTAAATGTATTTACTACGCGGAACTATCTAAAACCATAATATATATTCGAACGCAATAAAGATACCTACTTCTATCTATATAGGTATTTTTAAAGTAAGTCTAGCGTAAAAACAGTCTTAATAGTTGAAAGATTCCATTGCATTGCAAAAGGCAGCAATAGACAAAGGACTATTTGTTGCAATTTAATTTAAAAGTACAATTTTTATCAATTTGCCTTTGAAGCGTTAGAATCTACAATACTTATACTACTTATTGGGAGCTTTGTTAGTTGATTAATGAATAAAGTTTTTTTTAAGGTATTGAATTTCAGTATAAATGTAGTATTGGTATGTGCCGCCTCCCACAGAATTTACCAACCTGAGCTATAAATTAGCTACGAAAAAAATATTAAAAAACACAATTTTACATATTTTGTCAAAAAATTCATTTATAGAGAACATTAGTCTATTAACTTGACGTCTGTTACCGACGCAAATGTCAATACCAATTTTGAATTGACGAAAATGCCCCAACTGGGAGAAACAAAGAGCACCCTGTATCTCCGTGACGTAAGCAAGCGCTATGACGTCAGAGCCTGCGTACATGTGGGTCAATAGAACGCCAGCCCGGGAAACACCCGCCCACTGAAATAGGTCATAACTCTAAAAATATTCACCTTGCTTCAGCGGCCTTCTTCGCTCGGCCGGATTATACCGCTTATAAGAGGCGTGTTTGTGAATGTTAATGGTTTAAAATAAGTTAAGTAGTGATAAGAATTTTTAATCTAAGCAATTTTACTTACCATAATTTTAAAATTGTATGTAGCTGTCACTGGAATTAATATTTAAGTAGGGATTAGTTTAAAAAAAAAGGTTCAAACAACCTGACTCGTATAATTAGCATTAAATTTTACTATAAGGTCATATACTTGATATTATATGAAACCTAAACATCTATTATGGTTTCCGTAAGATATATGTATTTCAACCTTTTAAAATAACATCACTGAAACGATGCGTGGAGTCGTTAGTCAGCATTAAATCAACTCGTAACATGAAAATTAAATGTACCGTAATGCTTTTATATGATTACAAAAATTAATTGTGAAAATGGAAATTTATGTTATGACAGGCGTCAAGAGTGGCGCGTATATCTATTCTGTGGGGAATGAAAATGAATAAAAAATAAGAAAACGTTTTCTTGGGGAAATATATCTGGTCTGAATTTATTCGCCTTGAATGTTAAGTTTGAATGGAGGGAATTAATTCTGTCGGAATATGGCAACACGCTTTTCCAAATGACAGCAGCAAAAATTGTAATGAAATACGTTTCTTGTTAATTCGTAATGTATATAGCCGTTTTTATGTTTCTAAAAATATGTTACGAATATATTTTTGAATATTCCTTTCAAAATGTTTTTTGTTTATTACATTTCAATGAAAATACTATACGATATAATATCTCCTACCTACATAGCGAGTCTATTTTAAGTTAGATTATTTCAGAAAAATCTAATATTACCATGACACAAATAATGTTCCAATTAATTGTACAAATGATTTAAGTTGGTTTACCTTTTATCATGATTCCTTTTATTAGACTAGCTGACCCGTGCCCACTTCGTTGGGTATAATGTTAATAACCCTTTTTGATCTTTCGGTTTTTTATATAGCCTATGACACTCAGCAATAATGTGGCTTTCTATAGGTGAGAGATTTAAAATCGATTCAGTAGATCCCGTGATTACCCCTTACGATTGTAAGTTAAAGTTGTTGACAATTGTGAATTAAAGTTGTTAAATTAACAAACACACAAACTTTACTTCTTTATAATATTAGTATAGAAGATATGCAGACATTTGACCGCGACCTCGCCTGGTGGTTAACAAAGATGTGGCATGTCTGCCTACATGCTCATTAACTGTTGCTTTAAATAGTCTCAACTTATATTTCTTTAACAACGACGGACGCTGAAAGAGAACTTCACTCCTGGTGGAATGATGAGACGGACCATTCAACTAATTTAAATTTTAAACGTCTTTTATCTTTACTTTTATCCAACTCCCATATGATAAATGAAGATATAACGTTGCTATAGAACTTAAAAGCTAGTAAATATTGTTACAAAAGCCAGCTACCTTAATCCTATTATCTGGCTTAATTTTGTTAGAATCGCGGCTTGCATTTTTGCACAGAGAACATACGAAATGAGTTAGGTTTTATGACTACAACGTGTGTGGGTGTAATGAGATTTCTAAATAAAAATATGTAATGGTACCTATTCTTTCATTAGGCAAATTAATAGAAAAATATAAAACTAAGAAATGTATCTTTTTATACTGGCTAAGGTACTTTTGAATATTGTTTTTTCATATTAGCCTCTCGATTCGATAATATAATTTATCATTCACATTCCTTTTTAATGAAAATTGCTTATATTTTTCTTCAATTTGTTAATTATTTAAGCGTTTAGACAGTGTCTTAATTTATGCCATGACCATTCCTACATTGAAATAAGACAATATGCAACATTTTAATTCGTAACACTATCCTGAGATAAAAAAAATCTTCAGAGTTCGGTCTTTATCTCTGGACCTATTTCAATCTTAATTACTAAACTCTGAATAACTTTTAAAATGCAGCTTCCCGCTACAAAACATTTATTTGAAGCAAGTTAAACGTTTGACGTAACCGTATACATGTAATTACAAGTTTACCGAGCCAATGTAGACATCGTTTATCTTGTCCAAGTTACCAGCTGCTCAGGTAGGAGATGGGTAATTAATGCTCTCTTAGATCTATTGCGAAACACGGTTGTATGAGATAACATTTTCATTAGAGTATGCTTTTTATCTTTTAACCAGTTCTAGGTTTCCTAGACGTGTTGGATACCCACACGGGAATAGTACATTTGTTAGTTATATTTGATTTTTTCTTGGGTATGAATGTTGTCTATACGAATATGTTTTGTATATATGGAAATTCTGTCAATGAAACTAGTCCATAATCTAGGAGCTTACACAAGTTTTGCTCAGCTTTGCACACGGCGCGAGCGCTGTGAGTGTAACTATACACTCACAGCTTACTAAAGCGATCCAAAATATTAACTTATATGTTTTTGAGACAGGATTTCGCCAAATATGTCGTATTTAATGCGGTAAAGTGTAGAAGCGTCGTATAAGGAATGAATTCCTCTTAAACTTCTTGCATCGTTTTCTGTAATTAATTTTTAATCGTTACTCATTCCGTTTACATTTTTAACCCCAGCAACGCATGCGCGATGCTTATAAACTTCCTACTTGTGCAGGATAGTGGTAACGATCCTCCTTAAGTAACGACTTATAGTTAAATACCATAATTTAGATATTCTTTCCGTGTCATTCCTTCCATGAATAATAATTTA
>DWAJ01004245.1:0-13284 GCA_018238005.1 Eurema mandarina
AAATTTAAAAACTAAAACATTCATTGTTTATTTAAAAAATGAATAATATTTTTAGCCTGTTGTCCGAATTACAGATAATAAATATTTCTACCAACACGTACATGACTTTTATGTCACTTCCGCTTTTATCTCAAAAAAATCGGAATTATTTTGATATATTTTTTTTAAGTATTAAAAAAAAGTAAGGTTTATATTTGCATTGCGCTGTATTTTTTTTTGGGTAATGTAATGATTCATAGAAACGTTTAAAATAATAAAAAAAATACATGCATATACCCTATTGGTTTCTATCGTTGGAATAAATCCGGAAGTGAACCCATGAAAGAACGAATAGGTTATCTTTTAGAAAGTAGTATAGTTTACTTAAAATAAAGCTGGTAGGTGAAATATTTTCCATACTAGTGGCATACATATGTTTTTTTTTATTTAACTAATTTGTCACGTTAGTAACTAATTAAACATCGTAAATTCACAGTTAAAATGTAAATTACTTCCACAGCTGTTTTTAACTTTGACGTCAAAAATTTAACAACAAAGAAGTATTGACCTAAAATACTTAATTAGCAATTATAATGACAATGAATTGTATTATTTTTAAATCGTCATATTACTGTGATACATTTGATTTTAATAAAGTATTATCAGTGGTGTAGACTTTTATAGACATTATGCAAACGGACAAACTAACGTTTAGATTGTTTTACATATTATATTATTTGCCTTCCGTAGCAAATTATTCTTAATCAAGTAAGGTAAAATGTAAAATTGCTAAATATTGATAAATTTCTCTTTCAAAAATCTTTTTCTTTTGTCATATATTCATCGAAAAACGGTCTCGTATCTCTTATATCACTCTTATATTTAGGTGGTAAATTATTTTATGGTGTTTAGTTAAAATGGATGATTATCATTTATAAAACAGTAACTACAATTCCAGATTCCAACGGCTACCCGTCAGACTATCCAGAGAAGAAGAGAAGTTGGCAAAGTGACTTGGCCAGGCGCGCGCGCGCCTGCTGCTCCAAGAAGACGCTCCTCCGACGACTGCCCATCCTTGCCTGGCTGCCTAACTACAACCTGAGGCATGGACTGGCTGATGCTATTGCAGGTGAGAGAGACCATGTTATTTTGATGTATTCCTTTGAATATCATCCGGGGTTATATGAAACTTGTATGAAATGATACAACTACCTACTACTGCCAAGATGCGAAGAAGCATCAAGTCTCTTGCAATATATTTTGTCGATGACATACATTTTTACTAATGTTTATTAAACTTATTCTATTGATAAAGCCGGTTTAAGAAATTACTACTCCGACCATAGTCTTGCTTCTAGCATCTTTTTGAAGGAAGACACGGAGGTTTTAATCAAAGAGTGAGAACTAGCAAAGTCCCCGTAAAACAAATACTATCGTATTTAAAAATCAATTCTGTTACAATATTCATTTCGAAATATATCTCCCTTTTACGTGAGGCCACAGAATTCTACCGGGTAGCTTTATAGTGATTAATATGGCCCTTTATAATTTTGCATAAATAGTAAACTTCTAAGTATAACATGCGAATGCACGTGCTTTATTTAATTTTGTAGCTACGTCTCATTGCTATCGGCGTTATCTCAACCGAGCGCAACCAAGTGATTCGTTATAGTCACATTTCTTTACGTTAATTTCTATGGAAGATGGATTATTTATTAACGAAAGTATGAGATTATTTATAACGTGTACTTTAACCATGTTTAATGTAAATAACTATTTAAAATGTGCCATTACATATTATGAAAAAACAGCCTAAAATCTAAATAATTTCATTGCAGTGAACAGGATATTTTATTGAAAGTTGTGATAATTATTATCTAGATTACATATAAAAAGCTATCAGATGAATTATAAATAAGTAGTTTATTTAATAATTTATTTGTAAATAAAAATATATAAATTTAGGTACGTACTTTATTTTTATAAGAAATCTATTCAACCTGATTTGTTCTTCTTGTTTAAAATTTAATAGTTAATTATTTTCATATTTAAACAAAACAAACAAGTTGCACCATTTTATATTAAGATTTTTTCATAAAACTATTTCAATTTATTAGGTACAGTATAAAAATATGAGGTAAATATTACTCGCAAGTCTTAAAATATGATAATAAAGTAATCAACACGTTGATTTTAATTATAATTTGTTAATTATCTCATATTTGAATTGTTTGGGTATTCATAGAATTTACAATTGTAATTGTTTTTTATCAAAGTTACTATGATAAAAAACGACTATAATTAACTTCGTAATAACTTAAAAAAATGTAATTCCAATATTTTTACCGTTAAATATGTAAGTAGAAATACTGTATTATTTATTTTTACAACATAAGTATTTGTTTTGAATAGATGTCAGGACTTTTAAACAACGTTCGTACAATATGAAATAAACTTAATATCTGAAAAGAGTACCTAAATAATAAACTAAAAAACCTAACAGGTAAATACTCTTTCGGAGTTAGAATTGTTAAGAAACACATGTTGGGCAAAGAGTTTCAATCAATTTATTAAAAAAAGTTTTGAATAATTAAAGAGTTCATTCACCTTTTGATTTTCTAAACTACGAAATACGCGCGACCTTAGTGACGTTTTCAATGAGTATCTGGACGTATTGGACCGTGAAATTAGTGTGATTTCCATTGTGTACATTATAGGCGTTTTGCAAGCACTAACTCGAGTCTAGATTGTGTCGACACTAGACCAAAAATGTTTAAATAGCAAGCGAAATAGCACTCTCGATGTAGATAATAATTTTTAATTATTAGTCATGATTTTATATTTTATATACTATACAACAAGCGGCAACGCGGTTTGCTGTCGGTAAAAAATCTTATCTACGAAGTGTATAGCAGTTATGTCATTGTACAAATATCATTATGTTGTTTCAACTTATTGTACCGTAAAATTACGGCAATTATGACTAACTTTAATGTTGTATAATAGGCGGCTTCTGTTTCTATTAATTATACAATTAAACATGACATAAACTGAGACACATTTCTCGAGAAAAGTCCATTGTCCATTGTCTAATTGAAGAAATTAGTGATTAAAAATTTCATTGATTAATTGCTGGAATTATTGGTTTGTTTTATAAACGGGTTAAAGGTAGACTTTAAACGAAAGTTATTTTGGCTTGGTTGCTTATTTTTATTTTCTATATTTTTCTTATTTGTCTTATTCGTAAACTAATTATAAATAAAAAACATCGTTTCTTCAGCTACCAAATGCAAGAACTAAATAAATGAAACGATGACACACAAACAGACAAACTCACATAGTAATCCGACTTATAACCTTCCCCTTTTTGTGCAGTTAGATAGAAAGAGAACTGCTGAGAATATCGATATAAACGTGATATGATTCTGAGTGTTTTCTTTTGTCTAGGAATTTACGTGTGCTTTAATAACCTAAAAATTATGTTCCCAGGTTTGACTGTAGGCTTGACGGTGATACCCCAAGCCATAGCCTACGCGGGCGTAGCAGGGCTACCCCCGCAGTACGGCCTATACTCCTCATTCATGGCTTGCTTCGTGTACACTGTGTTCGGATCTGTGAAGGACTCCGCCATTGGTCCCACGGCGATAGCGGCCATTTTGACGAGGGAAAACTTGCACGGTCTAGGCCCGGAGTTTGCTGTTCTGCTGGCGTTCCTATCGGGATGTGTGGAATTGGTTATGGGCATTTTGCAACTAGGTAGGTGTCATTATATTTACAAATACTAAAGGTTTTATTGAACCGTAATATATAATAGTATAACTTATAATAATCATTGTAACGGCGGCCATTTTGTTGATGAAAGAATATTTGCTAATTTTGCAGTAGGTAGGTACTTAATATCATTTGTAGCTGCTTGGAAGTTGTTTTGAAATCTTTTTCACGATTGATAGACTGATAACTGAATACATATTTAAATCTATTGAATATCAGAACTTCTAGTGTAGGTGAATAATGTGAGAAATATTCGATTAAGAATTTTGTATACAAAATTCATTTTTTAAGTCTTCCTGAGTCACATCGTAAATATCAAAGTACTTAACGGCTTTATTATAAACCATTGTTTTAGCCACAAAAGGAACTCAGCCTACTTATTATATTATTCGATTGTTTTTCGTATTTTATTGTTACCGAAGGCATGTCTAATCGCTAACAGTACACTGTTTGACAGCAGTAAGCATAACTAAAAATAAAAGTGGGGTCATTTATCATACAATGAACGTTTTGTTTTAATAGAATTTATGAGGTTTATTGCATTAAAATCAGAATCAAGTCTCTCCTTACATATTTATATTTTCTTTTAAGTATGTATTTACTATTTATTAATGGCTTTCCAACTTTTTCACCACTGAGAATTGGCGCTAGAGCTGTTAATACTCCATTCGCAGCTCCAACATATTATGCTGAGAAATACCCCTTTAACAAAGCAACCTTGAATTTTGTTCTCTTTTATGTCATTATTTATTCATTGATTATCAAATTGTACCTTACAACTTACTATCTATGTGTACAATGTGTCTTTATGTAATGGGCTCTGCAATTAATATTTCTTTATTTCTACAAAACGTGTTTCATAGAAAGGAAACATTTTTCGTTTCAATTAAGTAAATGGATATTTACATATAAATCTTACGTGTAACTTTAGTGTAGTATATCGTAGCTCAGTCGATTAGACTTTTCTTTCTATGTAAATATGTCAGTAGGTAATAGTAACAATTAGGCAAGTATTTATTTAGTTGTTTGGCGCTTTATGATGTCATTTTACAGTAACTAACTAACTTAAACTATTTTGTTTACACAAATTAACTACACAATTAGAGGACAGTCAAACGACTATTGTACTTTGGCGGGGCCCCGTACAAACATTTATTAAGGATGTGATATTATAAATGTGAAAGTTTGTATGAATGTATGTATGTTTGTTATTATTTGACGCAAAGACGGCTGGCCCGGTTTAATTGAAATTGAGTATATAGATAGGTGATACCCTGGATTAACGCATGGGTACTGTGCATCCTGGTGTTGTTCCAGGAACGGGAACAACGCGGTTAGTAAGACGGGGCACACCTAGTACCTATATAATACATACAGCCCGCGATAACAGCTCTAGGATGTTGCGAACTTTTTATTAGAAATTGCTTTTGTTACTGTTGACATTAAAACATATTATTTTCCTTCTTATAATAGATTCCGCGAGAGAAGTGTGGAAAACAATGAAAGAGGCTTTTACCCATAATGGGGTCGTATGACAAAAAAATCAGATTTCACATAATTTACAAAAAAATACAAGCTTAAAAAAGAAAAAAATATGTATTAAAAAAATCGATTCCGCAGATGCGGCAACTACACCCCTTAGTACAATCATACCTTTTAACTAAATAGCTAATTTAAGTAGCAAATACTTATATGATTAGACATAGGTATTTATTTTTGCGCATAGCTATGTTATTTCGTCATACATTTTTATAGGCTGAAATGTCTTCGTCATAAAACAATGGACTGACACTATAAATATTTTGTATGACATGCATTCTTCAGAGTATTAGCCATCTTAAATAAATACTATTAATAATCAACATCGCACATACGATTTATTATAGCAGACATATTGTAATTAGAGGTTATTCTTTGCCTATGACCTGTGATCTTTGAGATTATCTTAGAAGGAACTAATTTCGTATAATTAATAAGATTCTTATTGGATAAGATCATTATTACAAAATATTATAGGTTATTACTTTGCTTGATATTGCACTACCTCAACATCTTATTATTAAAAGAATAATTCTCCGTTTTCGCAACGCATATTTTTTCTACGAGAAAACCACGAAAGATTTCCATATGTAGTTATCACATATTTGAAACTATTTTTAAGAAAAAACCTCTTTTCTAAGAAATAACTACCAATCCTTAGATAATGGTTTGTAAGTAAACTATAATTCAAAATGCGTAGAATAATTAAATTATAAATTAATTATTATACTTGTAAATTTTTCAATAGAGATAATTTTAATATTGGTTAGAATGTAGCCAACGTAATTTTTTTAAACACCCGGTAGTTGAACCACCGAAATAAACACGTAAATATAAATTATGTATGTTGTTTTAGGTTTCCTGATAGACTTTATAAGTGGTCCAGTTTCTGTGGGCTTTACGTCAGCCGCTGCCATCATCATAGCTACCACTCAAGTCAAGGATATACTGGGCTTGAGTTTCCCTGGTGGAAAATTTCTTCAGGTAATTGTTTACTGTAGTACTGTCTTTATATATATAAATTACGTGTCACGATGTTTGTCCGCTATTGACGCCTAAACTACTGAACCGATTTTAAATTAAATTTGCACATCGTGTGCAATTAAGTCCAATTTAAAAGATAGGATAGCTTTCATCCCGGTATTGCCCCGGGAACGGGAACTACGCGGGTAAAACCGCGGGACACAGTAGTGCTATATATTATAATTCTTCGCGTTAGGATTATAAGAGCTATATTATCTTTAGTAATTATTGACTATAAAGTTTCTCAAATAGTGAAATCCGTCGTGTTTTGTATTTATTATTTAGAAATATTTTAAACTAGCTGTGCCAGCGACTTCGCCCGCGTAGAAAAGTGACTTTGGGCAGCATTTTTGCAAATGCCTAACCCGCGCCAACAAACGTTCAGCAAGTTCAACGTGATTCTTTAAATTGCCATCACTTTTTATTTATCAACCGATTGAATTTAATTAGACACTAAATGTTAAATGAAGCTTACCACAAAATATCATTGAAAACCCCATCTAGATAGGATAAGCCGTTTCTGCACGGTTTCGTTATCCGTTTCGCGATTAGCGTGCACAAACAAACAGACAAACATTCCAAAAATCATTGTTTTGGGTTCTATTGCGTTAATAAAGGTCTCCTATAATCTTTTTTCTTATATATCTATGTACAGACAGCGACTCGTTACGTTTTTATTATATGTATAGATTATGTTTATTGTAAAATTATGTTTCCTTGTTACAATTATTATACTTATTAACATAAGTTTTATGGACGAAAACTACAAGGTAAATATCTCAAACAATATCCCTCAAACAACTCAGTCAGAAGGAGTACCTAATAGAAGGTACTATTTTTATATTCATTACTTAAGTAATCTTTCCCGTTCATTGAGAACACAGTTTTTTAAGTAATCATTATTGAATTTTTACTCAACGCAATAGTTTTTTACTTAAACATTCTATTGACCTTCGACATAATAAAGTTGTTGTATCATTGTATTTTGAATTAGCTCACTATTTGTAATATAGGTTTTTTTATTAATTTAAATAATTTTTTGTATTTACCGGTAGTTGGGTAATTAGTTTTTTATTAAGGTTTGTGTATAGTATGTTATTATATACATTTATATTATTCTAATCAATCGTTACGATATTTTTGGTTTTCATGAATAATAAGTGTATTGTATGCTATGGAAGTACACTTGTGTCTTGTATTGATAGATAAAAACTACTGTAACGATTTTGACGTTACTCGGACTTTTACCAGAGTTAGAAAATATCTTTACGTTTCTTTGTTCATTAAGATTTATTTCTAAAGATGAACACCGTATTTTCCTATTTTAACCCCCGACGCAAAAAGACCCTTATCAGTGTGACATGTCTGTCTGTCTGTCTGTGGCATCATAGCTCCCGAACGAATGAACCGATTTCAATTTAGTTTCTTTACAGATGTTCTTAGATATGTTTAATGAAAATCAATTGAGCCGTTTAAAATTTATGGCCCATGGGGGGTTAAAGTGGGAAAACGAAACGAACGGAAAAGAAAAACACAATGTCTGCAAATATGTTTAAGTGGGGTTTGGTCAATTTAATATTATTATGCATATTGTGGTTAGAAAATAAGTATATTATTATTTTTCTTATTAATGATCTTGCTTGACATGAATTCTAAATTGAAAAGATAATGTCTGTTCCAGGTGTGGTCAGGAATTTATGAACATATCGGCGAGACGAGACTTTGGGACACAGTGCTGGGATTTTCCTGTATCATTGTGTTGCTTCTGCTTAGGGTAAGTTGTTTATTTAACTTAAAGATATTAATATCTCTCTTTGAATGTTCTTGTTCATTTTAAAAATATAATTTTTCATGTTACTTATTAAGTACACAGTGACTTTCATTATAATGCGAATGTCAAAAACATAAGCACATTTAGTTAATTATAATTTATTATGTACCTATATAATTGGTTCCTATAAATATAATAATGATTTCTTTGATTGTCTGAAATTACATAGTAGTTTAAAGTAATATTATTAATTAAAAAAGTTTGTGAGGATGTATAAATGTCTGACTCTTTTTAGTCAAAACTATTGCATAGATTGGACTGAATGTTTCGTAAATTGGTAGCTAAGGCCTAGGATTAATTTTTTATCTTCATAGCAACAGAAATTAAGCGGGCTAAACCGCGGGTCGCGCCTAAAACTACATAAATCTTAGGTGACATGACACTTGATACAGATTGTACTTATTCTATTTTTTATAAAACAGAAAAAACCCTTTAAATATTAACAATAAGGTACAATCACACGTGTCGTTACACAGACTACCCAAGTTAATTGTGTGTGACGAGTACATTATATAATACACACATAAACTTCCTGTCTAGCTTAGTGACTTATTATTAGATGTACTTATCTTCTATTGGGTCATACTTAATAATCTAAGATATTTTTCCAATTAAAAGGTGAAGTTAATATTGATGATAGGTAGATATGTATAATTAGCATTAATAATAATCAATTTTTTATAAAAATTATTAGGTATATTAAAATCTCGATCTTTTAAATAAAACTATTACAAAATTAGAGTTATCCCCTCCAATTCTTACATCACAATAGACAGACAAACATAAATACAGAATTACATATTAGATACGTACGAGAGTATAAGTATATAGTATAAGTTATAGCTTACTATAAAATAACATCGCTGAATTATATCGTTCTTTTCATGTAACATGTCTTTAAACCTACAGTAGCTCAACATCACTTAACATAATTCATTTAAATAAATTAATGTCTTCATTGAATTTCTAATTCAAAGTTAATTCAACTAATTCTCTGTACTCCGTCAAAGGTCGGCAAGGAAATAATGTCACATTATTACGTATAGTACCCGACCTTAGACGAATCAATTAGTATTATGATATAAACGACCTACCGTTTATGCATTAGCATAAGTCTGCATTTAAAATTACAATAAGTTATCTCACATCTTTTAATGTGGGAAAATCGTGTTAGCATAATTATTGTAGGATTATAGTTTACCTTTATTAAGTTAGTAGGCTTTATATTTAATATTGTTCACTTTTAGTTTTGTCGCTTTTTAGTTTTTAATAAGAAATATGTATACCTATACATATAAATACATATAAATAATTAGTTACATACGATTAATTGACTTACCTACAGTTCTGTCTAAGTAAAAATTCATTAGCATATTAAATCATAAAGTCGAGAAATAAAAATAATTTATTTACAATTTGCATTAATGCTGCAGACGGTAAAATTATAGTATAAACAATGTTTTTTTTGGCGATGACATAATGGAATTTAAATAATGCCTGAGTGATTCCACAAACATTCGGTAAATAAAGTACCTACTATAATTATCCAATTATATAACTTCATAATAAGTAAATTTTGTAAAATTGTTCATTTCACATTGGCTTGATGAATTTTAATGAATTTTTCTTGACACTATAAACAAAATAAGAGGTAACTTAGATTTTTTGTTTTTACCCACTTATATTGTTAAGATGATTTCTAAAATACCATTTCTCAAACATCAAGACTGGCAAAAAAAATACAAAACAGACACCAACACATAACAACGAGAATGTTTTTTTTAGATATAAATTAGACCTACCTATAGATTTAGTGTGCACAACAGCCTATAGTAAGATGTCTTATTAACTTCAGTCTATTAATTTTCAGAAAGTAAAAGACATAAAGATCAGCGACTCATCGGACAGCAACAGTGAGGTTGCTGGTATATCTGAAACAATAAGCACGAGCAGTCGCATGCGGGCGGGCGCGTCGCAAGCGCTGTGGTTCCTGTCCACGACACGGAATATTCTAGTCGTTCTGCTGTGCTCCGGACTGGCGTACTACTTCGATACTAGGAATCAGATGCCTTTTGTATTGACTGGTAAGATTAAACGATTTTAATACCATTATTAAAATTGACAGCTTGCATTGAATAGATATCTGCGAATTTGATCAGATTGCGGGTATGTCTGAAATTTTAAGTCAAGGTTAATAGTAGTTAGTTGGCTGATAGTACCTACTGCGCTGTGTACCTGTCTATGAAATAAAACATTATTTTTTCTACTCGGATCTTTGTTTGCGGACTCTATATAGGAATAAGGACCTATATAGGAATAGGAACAAGTGCTGTTTGTACTAAACAAAAATAATTGTTTATATTAAAATAGATTGTACCGACGGTTGTAACTTTATCCAAAAAACTGGTTGGATTTTGGATATTTTTGAGAAACGAGAATATGTACTTGTATTATTATTATTATTGGTCAGCGTACCAAAGTCATCTAAAATAAAAATAAATGATGTATATAAAATATAAATTTCTTACAGTAGGTATTTATTTAATAAAAATATTTTTTTTACTGTAGGAAATGTGAAGCCAGGGTTGCCAGAGTTTTCGCCTCCCCCATTCTCAGCTACCGTCGGCAACCACACCTATACCTTTATGGAGATGACATCTACCTTGGGGTCCGCCATATTTGTAGTTCCCTTGCTGTCAATATTGGAAAACATCGCTTTAGCTAAAGTTTTCTGTGAGTATTAATAACAATTGTTACCCCATAACATTTAAAATGAAAAACAGTACCTAAGTAATAATTTATTTTCCAGAATAAAATGTTTATTATCCTTAAAGAATCCTTATTTAAATGTTCAGCTGATAGATTTAGAGATTATTGTCGTGATTAACGAAAGCGAAGCGAATATTTTTCTCAATTTTTCCCACATTTTCCACTGGTTTTCTCTCCTATTTATCGTAGCATGATGCTATATAGTCTAAAGCCGTCCTCGATAAATTGTCTGTCCAACATAAAAATAAGTTTTCAATTAGTTCCCAAGTTTAGCGAGGTCAAAAAAACAATCTCTTTAGCTCTTTAGAAAAAGACGGTATAAAGTGTATGTTTTGTTTTCAGCGGAAGGGAAGCACGTGGACGCGACGCAGGAGATGATAGCGCTGGGCGTGTGCAACATCGTGTCGTCGGTGGTGGAGTCGATGCCGGTGTCGGGCGCGTTGTCGCGCGGCGCCGTCAACCACGCGTCGGGCGTGGCCTCGCCGGCCGGCGGCCTCTACACCGGCGTGCTCGTGCTGCTGGCGCTGCAGGTGACCTCCTCGCTATAGTACACGTCACGAATCTTTAGCGATGAACGAAACCTGCGCATAAGTCAAAAATAAGGTATCGAGGTGATCGTCGGGTGCGCGAGCGTTGATTGGTTCCCCAGTCGTGTTGTCTTTCTCGCACCAATACGTCAATTACGAGCGCGATTCTACCGATGCGCAGCTATTCTCGTCCAGCGCTAAACGTAAATGACGCGTACTATACTTATATCATCATAATAAACACAGTTCCCTTTTCTGTCTTTCTTTATTTTCTTGTAGCCAATTTATAACTTAAGCAAATTATAACGATTCGTGTACGAAAGCTGGTTAATTTGACAAAAGTATATATTGTGAAATCTAAATTATAGTGTGTCAAAAGTCAATTAGGTAGATTAATATTAAATAAATAGTCTTCCTATATAATAGTATTTAATAAATGTTTGTATTTATGTTATTTTAAAAACACAAAGTAGATGAGGCTTTTTTATTTTAATTTAGTTAATGATTTAAATAAAACCTTCTTCCTTAGCGCCATCTAGCGAGAACGTAGCACGAAAGTCGAAAACACTATCATAGAACGCAACAATCTCTTCTTTAAACCATTTCTTTAGCCTTGATCATTACAAAAATATTAAATACTACGATGATACAACTAAAATATCGATATTAAAAGCTATTTTTTCATGGCTTATAAAATAATATTCTGTTCCAGTATTTCACTCCATACTTCTACTACATTCCTAAAGCTTCGTTAGCGGCTGTGATAATAGCGGCAGTGGTGTTCATGATGGAGCTGCATGTCTTCAAACCTATCTGGCGGACTAAGAGTAAGTTAATATTAATCTGTTACTTTTTAACCGACTTCAAAAGGGAAGAGGTTTTTCATTTAGACCTTATAGGTATAGTAGTATTCTTGTATTAATATTATATTTCTCTATTGTGTCTTGTTTTCCATAAGTTTCCCATACATTTAACAGTGACATCTTTTACGCCTTATTATTTACTTATATCCCAAAAATAAAATTGCGAGCCCTAAGAAATGCAATATTCGGTCCTTAAATTGTAACATTTCAATTTTTGCGTTTGTAGTAGTGCGTAGTACGCGGACAGCGTAAACTGGTTTATTGTGTGTGTGTGTGTGTTCTGTACGTGTTTCCACTGTCCACTAAGATCTGAGTAATATACACACCACTACATATGCAAAAAATTCTCGAGACTAATTTCACTCTAATTGTACTGAAGCTAGATACAGAAGGTATGAATTACCTACCTAACAACCTAGGATAGGCAAGAAATAATTTGGACCTAGAATATTTTGTCACTAAGTTTGCATTGGCAGTATAAATTAAGGACGTAAAATATCTATAAGGTAACTAAGTTTGTGTTATTACACAAATTATTTTTATTTACAGAATTGGACATAATCCCAGCGGTGGTGACATTCGCGACGTGTCTGCTCGTTCGTCTGGAGCTGGGCATTGTGGCCGGCATCGCTGTTAACCTGATATTCCTTCTCTATGCCTCGGCGAGACCTTCCGTCAGAGTCACACGAGCTATTGTAAGTTATATTGACTATTGATTTCGATTAAAATAAGTTATAATTTAACATTAAACGCAAGGAATATATACATTTGATATCGCGTTTTTACCTCTTAACAATTCATAAGAATTCTTGCAAAATTTAGATTTGAGATAATGTTGACGTCAATTAAATTTCACAAAGTATATTAATCTGTTTTGTGATGTTTTGAATACAAAGCTACAATATTGGGCACGCTAAGCTATTTAAAACATGCGATAATTCTTAGAATTAAGCGCGACTAATTTGCCTATTTATTAAGATAG
>DWAJ01004246.1:0-13280 GCA_018238005.1 Eurema mandarina
CCTACGGCAACCTACATCGACAAGTATTGCCCGTGCTATGGGCTTTAATAGGCCACAAGTAAATAGATTTTATGACCAACTAGAAACTCTGCAAGAAAAGTATAAATTTGAGCCATGTCACATCTATAATATGGACGAATCCGGATTTACAACTGTTCCAAATAAAGCTCCAAAAGTGTTAAGCTCTAAAGGAAAACGTTGTGTTAATAAAATAAGTAGCGCAGAGAGAGGCATCAATGTTACAGTTGTATGCGCAATGAGTGCATCAGGAAATTATGTTCCACCTGCTTTTATTTTCCCGCGAAAAAGAATGAAGGCCGAACTATTAGATGGAGCTCCAGCCAATTCAATAGGTCTAGTAACAGAGAGTGGTAGAATGAATACAGATTTATTTTTGGATTGGCTAAATCATTTTAAATATCATGTCAAGCCCACTGAGGCATACCCAATTCTTTTGATTTTAGATAATTACTTAGCACATACATCTTTGGCAGCTGTGAATTTTTGTAGACAAAATAATATCCATGTACTGACTATCCCTCCTCACAGCACGCATAAAATGCAACCCCTTGATAGGTGTTTCTTTTCACCATTGAAAAAATATTATGCCAATGAATGTGAAAAGTGGATGTTAAACCACCCGGCAAGAGCTATAACTATTTATCAGGTAGCTACTTTATTCAATGCTGCTTATATGAGGACAGCCAACATTTCAAATGCTGTAGAAGGGTTCAAGGTAGCAGGAATAAGCCCCTTCAATCGAGACTTATTTACCGACGCTGATTTTCTGGCCAGTTTAGTAACTGATAGACCCTTGGAATGTGCTAATATTTTAATTGATGAGCAGAATGAGGCAGGTACTTCCACACAAGGCCCGTCGTATCCTATTGCCGTACCTGAACAAGTAGCGCATATTCCTGCTTCTAGGGACCATTTACCTGAAGAAGTATCACTAAATGTTGATGTACCTGATCAAGTTACTCCTTCTCCTACCCACATTGTACTGCAAGAAGAACCCTTGCTCAGTGATATGTCATTAGATCAGGTGGTGAGTGTCCACAATCCCGTTGACATGCTTTTGCCAGATGAAGATACACAAAATAATTTTATGACTGAAGCAGAGCAGACTTCTAGAATTATAACTAGTACACCTGTAACCTTTGACATTGTAAGAGAACCATATCCTAGTGACAATAGTGGAAGCCCTTCAATTTTATCCGACATGACACATAGTTTGAATATTGAAAAAAGATCCAATCCACCAAATGTAACTTTTGCTGACATTTCACCGTTTCCAAAGGCTTCGGTTTTACGAAAACCATCTCAACGCAGTAAAAAATCCGAAATTATAACAGGCTCTCCTTATAAGAGAAAACTAGAGGAGGAAGAAGAAAAAACTAAAACGAAAAACACTAAAAATAAATCAACACAGAAGAAACCAAAGAAAACATATAGAAAACCTAAGAATCCGCCAAAACAGAAAAAAAAGATTTGGAAATGTCCTGGATGTGGAGAGAATTTTAGGGAGCCAATAACGGAAGATTGGATCCAGTGTGTCGACTGTACTGAATGGTGGCACGACGAATGTACGTCATACACCGGAAACGGAGCGTACAAGTGCGATTTATGCGAATAGGTTTTGGGCGCACTCTTGGATCCCCTGCGTACTCTTAAGGGCTACTCTGCGTACTCTTGCGTGATTGCATCCACAAGAGTGCGCATATGAGTATGATCTCATTTTCTATTTTAAATTAAAAACTCACAAGACTTTGTTGATTATTCGTATAGTATATTAAAGTTGTTTAGTTTGTTCTTCTAATAAATATATTTTGATTTAATATGACGCTTTTTATTCGAGTTATTTCAATGCGATCGTTAACCGCGCACTCCTAAGGCACCTTACCCTACTGAAAACAATAAAGGAAGACATCGAGATCAAACAACATGGCACTGAAATTTAAACAATTTTCGTATCATAACAAGGCACTGAAGTAAAGCTAGACTTACACTACATTATAACGAATTAAAGCTTTAATGGAAGAGTTAATATCACAATAGGGTGGCAAAAAGCGGTATTACCACGGGCGCCACTTGGCATCGAGATCGTCCGCCGGTGGTCCGTTTTTCATCGCGCAAAAAGCGTCTTGTTGCCGCCTAGCCTCCTCTTGTTTTTTGTACTCCTGGTACTCGATCAATTTTCTCTTCTTTTTTGGCGGCAAGTTGCTGTAATCCATCGGCAGTTCGCACGGTTCCGGTACGCTGGCATTGGGCCTCTCGACCGTATCAGCTTCTTTGGTATATCTCGGCGATACTGGCGATGACTTCACCGGCGAGCGGACCTTCCTCAAATCTAAAGTATCAGTCGGGTAACTAGGTGAGCCGTAGTAATCGTTCCTATACTCCTCTCTGTGCACATATCTCTGTTCGGTCGGCAGTTCTACATTAACATTCACGTCAGCGCTATTAATGTTTTCATGACCACGTTTGTCCATTATATGCTGTCTTATTTTTTGCAAAATTACATCTTTCGCTTCCGCTGGCACTCGATTAAAGTAAGTGCCATTTCTGTGTCCATTCAGTGCCCCATAATCAGCGTTGTTGTGCGGAACGAGTTTGTCTACTGTTGTTAAAAGTCCCGACATGGGCGGACTAGGTTTGTTTGGTTTGGCATAGGGATAATTTTTAGCTGGTTCGGCGGAATATACTGAATCCTCGGCGTCGGACGAAGACCTTTCGTGATCGCTGTAATAATGTTGTCTGTCAGACACGACGGAGGAAGGGGAAGTGGGCGGAGAGAACGACGGTCGTTCCGGCACTTGAATAGTCAAAGGTTGCGCGGTTATCAGCGTTGATAAATGGCTGATAAGATTCTGACTGACTTTCGAATCTAAGTCCGGAACTGACATGATGAATCTGCAGGCCTCCGCCGCACATTGTCCAAAGCCAGCTTGGAACTTCTTCGCTTCTATAACGGGGTCTTTAGGCCTGTGCAACTTTGTGAGATGGTTCACCGTTAACTCAAGGATATCTGCCTTTTCCAACTTGCTCAAGTTGTCGTCGTCTATCTGCAACAAAACAAAACAATACGACATTAAGCAGGTGCGTCTGGTTCTCACGTTACGGAGATGAACGTCACATTAATATAACTGTATACCGATAGCTCGTTATTAATGGCCTAACTTTGTACCAGTTTGCGGTCCCAGCCGAGTAAGTACTGTTTGATAAACAGAAGGACGACCGGTTCGTGATAAAAAATAAATGGCGTGTGAATCGAAGATGGATTGCTCTTTTAATGAATACAAAAAAGGAAGCGAGAACTTTTTACTGAATTATGCGTATTGACTTTATGGTCGTGTAAGGTTTAAAGTGGGTTATTAGGATAGTTTAAAATAAACTTATACGGTACCTCTAAAGCGCCGACCATGAGGTCCTTTAGCTCGTCGAGACATCTATTGATGCGTGCTCTCCTTTTCCTTTCTAAGAGCGGTTTTGTAATCTTCTTATATTTTGCCGTTTTCGACAAGGGCGCCGGATCCGAAGCCATTATAGTATCTGTTAAACAAATCACGACATAAATAACACGTCAGACTACATATATTTATGACCGATTGCAGATTAAAAATTGATTTGTATGCTAAGCAAAAAATCATTAATATTAATTGGGAATTAGCGGAACGTGTTATAAAAAACATAGTTAGCAGAATAGAGCCTAACCTTGACACGGATCGCGGATTAATTTTCAAATGCGGAAGAATTGTTGACACGCGCGTTCCCGTTGGCGCGTCGGTATGTACTGCCTGAAAAAAGCCTACTCCCGTGCGCCTCGCCCCGGCGCCCGCGATCCCCGCACCCCCGCGCCCCACCCCCGCGCGGCCCTTAGCCCTGCGGTGCCATTCATAGCGTGCGCAAACGCACGTGTGGCTCACCGATTAAGTTACATGCGTAACAGACATACTTTCCCAGGGCCCACAGGATACAGAGTACATAATTATGAAAATGTAAGTATGAAATTGTCTTTTTTTTTTGCAGACGATTCGTCGTACTCGTTTTCAGTAAAGAAAATGAAGTATCTTGACGACTTCCGAGTGCGATTACACAATATTTCTTAAAACTCCGAAAACGGACGTCAGGCGTTCTATTTATAAAACAACTTTCAAGATATTAAAAAAAAAATTACAATGACGTCTATTATTAATTGCTTATTTATAAAAACATATTTTTGTAAATAAAACGACCGTGAATTTTATAAATAGTCACTATACTGAGTCAATTAAATTTATAAATCGGTCGTAAAAACTGTACTCTTATTATCATAAACTCGTCCAATGATCAAAGCTAATAATAGATTACCTAGGTTATTTCCTTCAAAATATCATTAAATCTATTTAATACGGTGCTCCGCCAATAAAACGAAAAGATAATGCTAAGTTCTGGGTATCAGCGGTAACTTTTAACTAACAAATAAATCAAAAGCGCCGACTTAGTAAATTTCATTAACCACCATTACCGGAACATTATGACCCCATAAAGTAATAAACGTTCAGTTCTTTGCAATTTTAGTTAACGGTTAAATTAGTTAGTCGCTTTTACATACCGCTGTATGACCTTAACTTTGTCGGTATTTTACTGAAAATAGGCAAAAACTTCGAAATCCTTGCAACAATTGAACCGGACCCAATGGAACACAATTCAAAATGGCCCCCATATTTTTTTCCCGCCAGGTAAAAATTGGCGCGAGCCGCTCTTTCAAATTCCAGGGTGGGTCTATTCACTCGGACTTCGCTTTTGTCATTCCAAATTCAAACTTTTTGGACCGTCATTAAATAATAAAACGAGCTCACAGATTATATAATTATAGGGTTTTAAAACTGGCTGATTACAAAATACATTATTTTCTTTTGCCTGTTAGTTTTTTTGACGCATTATTTTTAAATTGATATAGTCGGGCATTAATTTTATTTTGTCTAGAACAGAACGTATCGTAACAAGGAAGACTAAACAATGACGCATATACAGTGCATGATAAATGCCTGCACAACATACAACCTGTGACACATAACACCACAACTAACAACATAATACCTACATGTACTACTCTAAAATATACCGTTAATATAATAAGGTTTTATTAATACTTTTCAATAATTATGTACTATCCATTAGGTATTCTATACAATATTTTTTCCTTAAAATAATGTCAACAAAATTTTAAGTGCTTACGCCCTGAACATTCACCCGCCTAATCGTCTAATCATAAACACATACATTTATAATTCTTTAAATAAGCGTCCTCAAATTACTAATATTAAAATTTTACATTTTTATATACATACATATTAGTAAAGATAAATACATGTACATTTAAATTTGTCTCTTTCGTAAGTTATTAGTAATAGTTATCCTCGTTTCCTTAAAAGTGTGAAATTCTAAACAAGCGAGTTCGAACGACGTGTCGCAAAAAACGCTCTTTGAATATAAATATTGGCGCAACACGGATCCAATTGACACAATCAATTTAATGTATGTTTGTAGCGTTTTGCGAGTTTCGAGAATATAAGGTCATCCCGTATACGAAATGTTGGACGATTTCAACTTCTAACTAAAATATTAAGCTCAATTTAGACATGCGGGATAAGGGTAGCTACATATTTATACTCGTCGGCTGTTTATTATTTATTTAATTTTTTGAAAACAAAAGATTTCATATATTGAGGTCCTCAAACTTGTGTATGTCTGTGTATGTCTCAACATTCGAGTAGGTATTCGTAAAAACGTTTTATCTTAATGTACCTCGTCATTATTCGTTGGCAATTTCTATTGAATCAAAATAAGAAATATTCATGTATAAATCCTTGTTATAAATATTAAAACATAAGAGACAAAAATATTACGAATCTATGGTATTTAATATTTATGGTATCACATAGTTTTTTTTTATTGGAGACATACATTTGGCCATTGCTTCATTTGGTTGTAAGCAGTGTCTAAAGAGTCGCATGTCAATAATAAAAGTCTGTAATTGAAAATTTATTAAGAACCTTAATAGTAAGTATTAGATTAAATAAAAAAATTGTTTTTATAAATCTTTTAAGCATAGACAACGGTAAATGACTTGATTCTTATAAAAACAAAGAAATAATTATAAGCTGTCACATTCATCATAACAGCGTCTGGAGAACTAAATTAAGACAGTAATTAGCTTAACAAATGCTAATGAATATTATTATCGTTACAGACTATAAATTAACTCTGCTTTCAAAATGTCCGTGTTCGATAAGGTTTTGACTTTTAAGCGATGTTACAGAATTTAATGCAAACTTTACTGTTGTTTAAGGAAAAGTATTTACGGATTAACTTTTAAGGTTAGACTTATTTTTTTTTTACTGTACAGGTTGTCTGGATGAAAAAATTACTTATAAAAAAGTGGATTAAAAAGATAAATAAGTTAAATAGCCACAGATTATACTAATGGAAATGTTTTGCATAATTTCCGTAAGTTGATTGTATTTTGATTTCATCTCTGATAGGTAGGTAGATAATAAATAATTGCCAAATAATTTCTTTTCTTGTTTCTTACTTTGAAATATAAAATAAATTAAATAGATTCTTTTGCTTACATAAAAAAGAATTAAGAAATAAAAAAAAATAATTAATCGGAGAAATAACTTTCTTAGTTTTAATTATGTAAACGGGACGCAGGTACCAGGAGATCATATATCGATAGGAGGCTAACGGTAAGTCGGTACATAATTGCTTCATTAAGTCCATAACTCGTGGGTGTTTTTGTTTATCTTGGCACGCGTGGGAAATTAGCCGCTTCGGGTTCTCACACCAATGTCAACGATAACAATAAACCGAATAGCTCGCAGAATGAAACCTTATCTTTGAACAAGTTCGCCGCTTATATTCCTATAAGTTAAATACGTCTTATAAGAATTGTGATCGAGTGATATAACTAATTACTAAAGGAATATACTTCCTGAGAGTTAAAAGCTTTACAAAAGTCTTTTTGTATTTTCTTACTAGCTTTTCCCGGATAAATTTTATAACAAACTAGCTGACCCGTGACCACTTTGTTGGGCACAATGTTACCAATCCTTTTTTGTGTAACTTTATAATATAAACCTATGACACTCAGCAATAATGTGGCTTTCTATTGGTGAAATATTTTTTTTAAATTGGTTCAGTATCCCGAGCTTACCCCTTACAATTTAACAAACACACAAACTTTACTTCTTTATAATATTAGTAGGTACAGATAGTGGAAATAAGAAGTAGCCTGCATTCATTCTGATACTTCAATTATATATATATATATATATAAGTACCTATGTAAGGAAGTAAGTATCTTTAAAACTAGCCGTTGCTCGCGACTTCGTCCCCGTCGATTCATTTTTCTATTTTTTATTTCTTCGCTCCTTTTAGTCGCAGCGAGATGTTATGTAGACTAAAGCCTTCCTCGATAAATTGTCTATTCAATAAGCAAATAATTTTTCAATTCGAACCAGTAGTTTCTGAGATTAGCGCGTTCAAACAAACAAACTCTTCAGCTTTATATATTAGTATAGATATAGATAGATTACCTTTAAGTTAATATTAATAAATGTGAATAGGTTATTATAAGTACATGATTGATCAGAGATGGCGCGTCGTGCTCGCGGCGTGCGCTGTCACGTGCTTAGCAGCACGACCATCCAGCCACGGACTTGGTGCTTTTCAGACATAGCTCTACTAGGAAGAAACCTTATAACATTTTTGGAAGGAACACTAATTCCATAAATACCATAACAAAAACACGGGTTTAGTTACTTCTGTTACTTCGTTCTTACCCAGTAAAGTATAAGCCATCAAAAACCCATAATTTTTTCTTAGAACGACATACCACCTCTTTAATCCTAGATAAATAACGATATTACATAGTACGGTAAATATAAGTAATTAATAATTAATATAAGTAATTAAACGGGAGTAAAAGTAATTCCTCACTTTGACTCCCGTTTGTTTTGTCTTATTTTGCATAATAGACTTATTATATTATATATGTTATGTTTTAACATTGTTATTTATCTCAATTTTATGGTCTGATGGCAGTGGTGTAATATTAAGGCCGGCCTACTATAATTTGTAGAATATTAAACTAAGATTATCTTCAAAAACTAAGAAATTAAAAATAAAGAATAAAATAGATTAAATATAAAAGCCAATTTGTGATATCAGCTTCCAAAATCTTAATGCGACAATCCCGCGGGGGTCACGGGGTCACGGGGTCCTTCAAGAAAACAGTATACCCTTAAAAAAGTTCCACTTTAATTCCTTTTCATGAAGTGACATGATAACTCTTTCCTCTTTTATATAAAAATAAATAAATTAACCAGATCTAAAGACAAAGTACGTGTCTGCGCTAAGCTCGCTACAGGCGACAGTTCTCCCACGGTCGCGACTAGCGGCCGCATCGAGTCCCACTATTGACTATAATATAGACATTTGCATGCCCTACCGCATTACACGACCAATTTAACTAGCACCAATACTCTCATTCCACACTCGTGATAAACAAACCACTTCATTTAGCCGGACTATGTATTTCGACGATATTTCTTTGGACGGCGTTAGGATAGTATGTTCTGCAAAATATAAAAACTATTGCATTGTTTCGCGCGTGTCCAACCGTTTCCATGGCAACAAGCATCCCGGGATTCAAGTTCTAATGGTAGATTATGCTCATGCCTTATTCAGCTAAGTCCATTAGTATTTTCGTGAAACATAAATTATTAATCATAGACCCATCTGAACGAACATCTTCATAAACTTTGCATTATTTATATTAGTAAGGATTAAGATACAAAAAGCAAGAAATAAGAAGTTTCTATGTACATTAAAGTCCATTATATAATTAGGTCTAGTACCTAATTTAAGCTCCAATAAAAAATCTTAACATATTCTCTGCTAAAGAACATTGTTAATACGTCGATATTACTCTCCATATCCCATAGATTATACCTACCAATTATTATCTATAATAAAAATATAATAATTAGAATAACTTACCAAAGAAGCAATTTCGGACATAATTACAGACCCGTGCCGCCTTTCCTTTTATTAGCATCTGATATTTAAATTAGTTAGTCTTCGTAATGACTTTAACTTACCATAGAACTTGATAAAGGATTGATGTTTAGTCTAGATCTATACTAATATTATAAAGAAGATCTTAGATAATATTATAAAGAAGAGATTCGGGATCTACGGGATTTAAAAAAATCTTTTATTAATAGAAAGCCAAAGCTTTGTATTTTTTATCACCAATAAATTTTGTATATTCCATTTTGTGTTTTCACCGCTAAAAATACGTACTGTTTGTATTTCGCCATTATGCAATATGAAAGATAGTAAATCTTTCGTTTCATCATAGCTGTTATAGCCTTAAATATAGGTATTTAAAATACTTTGCAATTTGTGTTTCCAGGATACTTAATATTAGTAAAGCGTAGTATTTGGGAATGCGAAAGCGACCTCCCGCCCTGACACAATGTTGTAAAGGCCAAAATGTTGTATGAAATTATATTAAATGGGTTTTAGTGGGTATTCCCAGCCGCACGGTCAGGAATACCACCCACTAAAGGCGAGGCCAGGCGAGCCCTACACAACCCTTCAAAAGGCATTTCCCTCTATAAAAAAGAAGACTTATATAAGACAAACTCTCAACTAATGCCTACCTAAAAATCCAATACTCGGAGTTATTTTGATAATTTAAAGTTTGTAAATGACTCGACTTTAACATGCTCAAATTTAATTAGTAATCACACCTTTCTATTATCTATAATTGTATTGCTATCCCTAATTTTAATGAATAGACGGTACCAAATTACCTATACTTAACAATGGCTTACCATAACCAAGTGAAATTCAATTCCCTTTCATTTTAAATGTTATTTAAAAGTTTAAAATACCCACACTTCGGGTCTGCAATAAAATTTTGCCCGCTCATTTGAACCCACAAACACAAGTTACACAATTGGTTTTCTAACGGACCTTAATTACTTACTTCAAAGCGATATTTCGGCATGCCTATAACAATACTAAACGCAAGCCAAACAATAAACAAAACAATATAATAGCAAATAAAAATCAAGCTAACAACCAAAAAACCGCGCTAACAAACGTTCAAAACTTCCTTATTGAAGTAAAACAATCGTGAAAGTATCGTATCGCAGTGGATCGTGATGAAACATAAATTTATAAAAACCGAATGAGCTATCACTGCTTAAAATACAGCACTTCGCGATTTTATTGAGAAACCAGATCGCCCGGCGTTCCCACGACGCGGCCGTCTTTCCGGCCGAGGCGAATTTTGACAGATAACTATAGAATCACTAACACGACTACAGACAGCAAAAAGATTAATGAAAGTTTCATAGCTTGATTGCTGCGCTGATTGATAACTGTTTTATGCGTTACAATCTTTGCGAGTGAAGGGCAATGTTTGCACGATGTATCATCATAAAACTACATTTCGTCTTAGCTAAATAAAGATTAATTGTATCGCATATTCGCTTTAATATCTTGTGTTTTTTTTCTTATTTAAACTAAGTTTTCAATAAAATTACAGTCAGTTTATTCTTATTATCAATGTATTTATCGTTGTCTTAAATATGTACGAAAATATAACTAAAAAACAATTTTCTAACCTTAAAATTTTCCATACACTTTAATATTAAGCAAAACAAACACCGAAATGTTCTATAATTTTATTCATCGTCTCCAAAAAAGGAGGTTTCTCTATAGATTATAACCTTTATTCCTTTTATAACCTTTTTCATTTTACAGAGTAAGTAGTGATTTGAGACTTATTTGCTGACGGTAGCATAAAAAAGTGGCGGTATCAATTAACCGCGGCGCCGAGGCCCGGCCAGCTCTGTACTATTGATTCTGATTACACATTTACTAGACTCGAGCGTCTATAACAATGTCTAAAAACTGCCAATTAACCCGCTAAGGGATCGGTCCCGCCAATAATAAATAATCCCGCCAATCTGTGAATTAAATTAAATCTCGTAAGCGTTCGACATTTTTGTTAAATGTATTCTATTTTTTGTTTTAGATAATATTACATCTAGTCTGAAATAAGCTTAGCTTACGCTTAGATTACTTTTACTTGATTCAAGGAGTTGATTATAAAAAAAACAAATGTTTAATTTTCTTTTATTAACCTTTAACTAAGTGTTACCATTAGTTTTAGGTTGTTTAAAAAATAGGCCTTATTGTTAGAAGAAATTGTATTTTTTATGAAAAAAAGAAATCAATAGGTAAGATTAATTATATTAATTTTTGAAAGCTTCTTTGTTCGCTATTCCATGTATATAGTTCAGTCATTAATAATGTTCTGTCATTATTCAAGTAATATAATGTCGAACATGACAAAATGCTACTAATATTTTTTCCCACGTGTACCAGTTCGGTGATATAAATCTCACACGTTGCGCCATAATCTCCGAAGAACGACAATAAAATTAACATACATAAAGTCGCGATTATTTTCTAGGTTAGTCACAATATAGAGTTTCATTTAGATTTTTTTTAATAGGCGGTCATCTGACGGTATGGCCTTGAACAAAACATTGTAAATGTCTCGTGGAAGACTATGAACCGTGTCCTTGCGAGATTTTTATTCGGTAGTTCCTCCTCCCCAGAGAACGTGGTATACAAAAGGGATTCCCTTCGAAAAAAAAGGATTTTTGAATCCCTTGTTGACTTAATAAGAAGAAAAAAAAAACAAAATATAAAAGATAGTAGCTTAGTAATAATCTTAATATATATATAAATCTCGTGTCACAATGTTTGTCCTCAATGGACTCCTAAACCACTTAACCGATTATAATAAAATTCGCACACCATGTGCAGTTTGATCTAACCTAAAAAATAGCTGACATCCCGGTATTGACCCGGGAACGGGAACTACGCGTGTGAAACCGCGGGACACAGGTAGTGTTATTATGAAAGTAGGACCTAGATCATCGGCGCTTGGACTCCCCGCGTAATAACATCTAATTTGATCTTTAACAAGTTGCCTTTAGACACTTGACGCCAGTATTCTGTGAGAAGGAGTTATCATCTTAGTGCGAGCCGATACCGTTCAAGTCTTAAATCTTAACCAGAATACCTCCTCCCACCAGCTAACTGCTAAAGTGTTCAAAATTTAATTTATTTCACCATATTTTTGATTCTGATGAAATAAAACTGAGTAGAAGTCAATTACGCGTAAACAAAACTCTTCAAGTAATGTTGAATGTTTTTATTTACGCCTAAATTGCATTATATAGAAAACAGATAGATGTACTTAATAAGATATAGTATTTAAGATTCTTAAATTAAAAATAGGCCATATTTAAACATATGTTTGGCCTATAAATATAATAAGTTCCTTGATATATATATAGAATAATACCTATTTATTATTATTCTTTTGAATTAGACGTATTTTAATTTTTAAAACGTTCTTCAATTTAACGTGAATATAATCGTAGTAATCGTAATACTTTGCTCATCTGTTGAATAATAAAAAATGTTATTTCCAGTCGGTTTCGGAAGACTTGCCAATAGTTTTTTAAACGAAAAAAGTCAAGATGACCAAACTATCGATTACATAACGCTCACCGTTCTATAACCTTTTGGTTATTGTTATTTTTACGGAAATGTGAAGAAATCGAGTAGTTTCAGTAGCAGAGGTCACTAGTTTTTTAACCAAGAACAAAACGGAAGGAGTGATCGATAATAATTCGACTGAGTTTTTTCTTTAAAAAATAAGTTAATTTCAGACTATTTATTTTTATTTATTCTGATTGTGTAATAATGGTATATGTTACATATTTGTCAATTTCAATTACTTTTTTATTAATATTGTAATTAATTTTATTTTCGGGTGCTTGACAAAATTCTTTTCCAAGAACATCCGGTTAAAGATTAGGTACTTCAACCTCCTGCGGCTTTCTTCTCTCCTGGTCGGTCTATCCCTTTTCTACTCGAGAATATAATAATTGCAGGTGTAATTAATTGATTACTGGGCCAATGAGTCTTAACATCTTGTGACTGTAAGGAGCGTGGGTCTTGTGGAACTCTGTCTGGAGTTTAGCTTTAGCAAAGTTCCGGGTAGCACTGCACTGGTTATGGGCTGGCGTTTTTCTTATCATCAGGAGTACGTCCAGCTCGTCTCCCCGTCGCTTAAAAAAAAGGCAATGCTTTCATTCCACTACAAAAACACTTATTTGCTGTGCTTTCTCTAT
>DWAJ01004247.1:0-13278 GCA_018238005.1 Eurema mandarina
AATCAGAAAACAATGCGTGATATGTGCCGAGACCCCCCCTCTCCCCAACGTAAGATTAGATGAGATTAGACTCGACCCCCTCCCCCCCTTAAACACCTCACGTATTTTATGGACGCCCCCTAATATGCATACTAAAAAAGTATAGGTAATTATAATACTTATAATACTTCTATAATTGACAAATTATATATTGCTAAATATTGTTTCTGTGACAAATGTCACTTGTCACCGCGGTTTTTTGAAGAAAAAGCGGGAGCGTCACTTTTAAATCAAAAACGATTGTATTGTATAAGATAAATGTGTTAAATAAATATAATAGTTAAAATTTGGTTGTTTTAACTTATATACTACTTCCTAACAATAACAGATTATAGAATTCTGTATTCCGAGTCTAAATCAAATACTAAACGCATAGATTGTAAGAAATATAATGACAAGCCAAATGACGTTTCTATTTCAAGATGGCGGAGTAAATGTAAGTCGCCAGTCGGCCTTGTCAATAGCGCTTAGAGTAATATACTTTTGTAAGTAATTTGTCGCTAATTTACTGCGATAAATACATAATAGATCGACCTTCGAATTTGAAAACGTATTGTGTTTATTTGTTTACTTTCGTATATCTCAAAAACAATAGTAATAATCGAATACAAAATTATGAAGTTCAGTAACTACAATATATTTATTTATTGTCTATAGTAGTCGAATTTCAGATAAAAAACTGAATTTTCGATATAAAGTCCTTTGAAAAATCCGTGATCGTGATTCTAGTCTAGGTATAGTACGCGTCACGAATCTTTAGCGCTCAACGAAACCTGCGCAGAAGTCAAAAATAAGGTATCGAGGAAGCGGCGCGGCGTGCGGGGCGCGTGATCGTCGGGTGCGCGACCGTTGATTGGTTGTCCCAGTCGTGTTGTCTTTCTCGCACCCACGAGCGCGATTCTAACGATGCGCAGCTATTCTCGTCCAGCGCTAAACATAAATGACGCGCACTATACTTTGAAAATATGGCTTCATTTTGCGTGCTCATATTGCCGTGTTATTATTCTGACTAAAGGGACCCTAAAAATACGTCGCTTATAACATGACTCATTAACCTCTTCCAATAATAACCAGTTTACCAAACGTTGTATAATTTAATAAAAGTTATAATTATTGTATAATTATTTAAACCGACAAATACGTATAATTGCGTAACATTATACTGTATAGTATAATTATTTTATCCGGCAAAGTGGAATTTGAATTCGTTGAAATTAAATGGAATCTTAAATAATTTGATTTGTCTGTTACTCTTTACTTTTTTATCAACGGGGTGTATTATCCCGGTATTGAAAGAACGTGATTAGTAATTTAGAAAATATTCTATAATAAAAACTTTTCTAATTAAATTATGTATGTCGCAGAGTGACAGACAGCAGGTTGTAGTGATGCCGAGGTAAAGATTGTTTGCTTCATGATAGCCCTTAGGTTCTTAATAAGAAAAACTTCACAGTATCAAAATAACGGCGTGTAATCAGCTCGAATACGAATTGTCCAATATCATTATTTTCACAATCCTGCCGTTTTTTTATAGCAATTGACAAATGCCAAACAATTATTTTAAGTCTGAATTTAAACATTGTAATAAACCAAGGAGGTTCGACTAGGTACCTAATTAACGAATATTGCAATCGTTTTCACTATCTTGATTATTCTTTTCGTCCATCTGCTGCGATATATACATAATACAATATTCTCCAATATATATTTAGCTTTATTATCCTTGTAAATAACCATGACAAAATAAAACTATCGATACATAACATCTCATTCGTAAAGTCATAAAACGCTAATACTAAGTAAGGTCTCAACAAAACCACTAAAAATTATTTACGATGGCAACCTTTAAAACCTACTTTGCAACTCTGTGGCAGCAGCTGTCAAGAAATGGCGTCAAAGTATTTTTTTAATTTAAACTATTTTTAACCGACTTCTTTTTATTATCACACGTGATTGGTCACAGTGATATTATTTAGCTTAAAGCCTTCCTCGATAAATGGACGGACTATCTAAGACAAAAATAATTTTTATATCGGACCCCTAGTTTCTAAGATTAGCGAGTCAAAAAAACACTATTCTCATTTATAAAATTAGATTTGAATCTTACGAATTTTAGACTTTGTAAAATATTAAAAAAAATAAAAATAACAATATTGTCTACCTCTGCATTTTGGTCAGGAAACGTAATAATCGTCATAAAACCGGTTATGTACAAATAAACAAATTTTTTTCCCATACTAAAGGTATTTACCTGCTTTTAGTTACCTGCTTTTCGTATCAATTTAGTGTAATCTATACGATTGTAAGAACGTGCAAATCTCAGTACTAACTGTTGCATAATCCATTTATCTAGGAACATAACAGAACATGTTTAACATCACTTTCAGCCAATACGAGTGAAATGTAACAGAAAAATGATTAAAAAACGTGGAAAATTACTCAAATTTCAGGGCTTCAGTTACGTGCGCTAAACGGTTCGAAAGTTTAAAAAATTATTAAATCGTAAACTAAATAAAACTCATAGATTCTTCTAGAAGAATTCAATTTAAAACATGAATGAAATTTCTCAAATATGAATATTGTTTCGTCGCAATGCGGTTGACATTGCCCGTGCCCACGGAAACAAAAATGGCGGATATCTCAAAATGGAAGTACAAGGTAATTCCATTGCTGAAGAAAGGTCACAGATGGCTCCCAAAAAGGGCTGAGTTGCTTTCGGTGAATGTATTAAAATATTAATTATAATAACTTCTTTATTTTTTGTCACATTCTTTTCCTTTTATTTTTTTTAAAGTTGACAACGCATTCGTCAAGCAAGCTTTGTAACTGTTCATCCTGCACTGTTTTCCACCCTTACTTGAAAATCCGACCAGTAGAGATGGCAATTCCGCGTACAAACAAAAAACTCTTTTGATTTATAAGTGTACTAGCCGTTCTCCGCGATTTTACCCGTGTAGTTATTGTTCCCGGGGCAAGACCGGGGTGTAAGCTATCCTAAGTTGGATCAATCTGCATACGGTGTCCAAATTTAATTTAAAATCGGTTCAGTAGTTTACAGTCCATCGCGGATAAACAACGTGACACGTAATTATATAGATAAATATGAATATTAAAACATATAGTTTGGTTAGCTAGAATTGTAAAGGCCGGCAACACACTCGTGACAACGCGAGTACTCATGAAGCGAAGCGCCTGCTCGTTTGCCCCCCCTTAAATAAAAAAAACCTTTAGAGCTTACACCTGGATGGAACGAAGTTCCTTTCGATTAATTATTGACGTAATTGTAATAAAATTATATTTTAAAAATAGAAAGACGAAACGAAAATAGATGGTTTGCTTTTTAGAGAGAGATAGAGAAACACAACTTTTGGTCTGGATTTTTTTCTGTCTCTTTCGTGCAACGCGGGATAAGGAACTTAGTTCAAATAATTGATTCATACAGATCTTACCTTGGACAGTATGAATGAGTGAACTGATTCGTCATTGAAATAACGCCTCAATAACAAGTTATTAACGGCTCAAATTCTACGAATTCATTAACATACTAGCTGCTGTCCGCTTCGTTCGCAACCATTTCTATTATGATGATATTAATAATAATAATAAATATTAAAAATTCTTTATTGTCAATAAACATTACAGAAATACACCTTAATACTCCGGCCCTGGGGAATAGGTTATATACAAACAATTTATATTTAATAACAATTTTTTTTCAATACGGACAATGTGTTCTAGAGATAAACGCGTTCAAACAAACAAACTCTTCAACTTAATCGTATTAAGTACAGATAGGAACTTATGAATGAGGTTACGAATCTTAGCAAGAATTCTTTGTACTTGCAACACCCTAATATGGTATTAACTTGATAACAGATAGAAATCTAGACTACACTGACAAAATACTTCGCGAACCTGTTTTAAATTTTATAATGATGTTTCAATGATTACATACGTGACATATTCTTGATGTTTCAGCTAAGAATAACAACGGTAGCGTTCAAAAATGAAAAATTTTCTCGTGTTTTTCACATTTAAAATTTCCACTGATTCTTTGCTTCTACTGGTGACCAGTATCGTGACACTAGATAGGACCTAAAGGGATAAGACCTAAATTCTCTTTCTAAAATCGTGTTCGAATAAAATAAAATATCCGTATTATAAAATTAACAGTGTAAAAAAAACAGTGTGAAGTTTCTAATGCAAAATTAACCAAAATTCAAGGAAATTATCAGATGCTGGCAACATTTTCGCTCTCAGTTTATTCATAACTCTTTCTTTCTCTTTTGTAATTCAAAGGCGTAAAATAAGGCGTGAATATGGGGCGGTGTGATAATGTAGTTACATTGCAACAATGTTACACAGTTTATTTTTTTATTCATATTTTATTTTTTCGTATACATTAGCAAGCTCACGGATCAGACACTACTTTGAAACACTGTATGTTTCAATTCGAGCCAGTAGTTCCTGAGATTAACACGTTCAAACACATTTGTTAATAAGTCAAACATAAGATATCTATATCCACATAAAAATGATGCAATAATTATGAAGGTGGCTAAAAATATTGACACATTGCAATATCGTAATTATTACCTTAAACGTTGTTCAGTAGGCAGACGTGGGTCGCGCCAAGGCGCCGGCCTTACCTCTTTGCGAGTTATGCGATCCTAGTACTTATAGTACGCGTCACGAATCTTTGGCGCTGAACGAAACCTGCGCAGAAGTCAAAAATAAGGTATCGAGGTATCGGTGCGGCGCCCGGGGCGCGTGATCGTTGGATGCGCGAGCGTTGATTGGTTGTCCTAGTCGTGTTGTCTTTCTCGCACCAATACGTCAATTACGAGCGCGATTCTACCGATGCGCAGCTATTCTCGTCAATCGCTAAACTTTAATGACGCGTACTATACTATCTATTAAAAGCTCATTAATTAAGTGGCAGACTAGCTTTGTCATCTGTCTTTCGTTTGGGGTTTCTCATCCATACTTATTATTAAACAACTTGTTGTAAAAATTGCTTACTCTGGAAGGATAAAATTTTACAAGTTCTTTGGGAGTTATGTACTCCTAGTACTTACTGCCTATTAATAGGTCATTAATAAGGCAGCAGGACGAGATTATTATGATATAATATTAGACTTCGCCAATACTTATCATAGATAGATTTAATTTGGAAAGATTTCTTCTAATAGTAGATTCATTTTTTTGCCATCCAGTTCTTTAAGTTATGTTTGCCTAATACTTATGGCATATAAAGCTAGACTAGCTTTTGCGTGTGGCCTCGCCTATGACGGTAGTGTATACAATAGGAAAATAGTAAATTTTAAACTTGTGACTACTCCAACCCTTAAACCGTTATTTCTGTATTAAATCCATTAAAATCGATACAGTTAAGGCTCTAAATATAGAGTTGTAGTGATTGATATTTTTTTTGTTTCAGATCACAATGCCTTTATAGTTAATGCCACGTTATACACCGACGACATGAGATCTTTCAAAATAATACGCAGGTAAGTTTTTATGTTTGATTTACACTTTCCCATAACGTAGAAAAACATGGTCCATATAGAATCACACGTTTGAAATTTATTCGAAGTAGAATAAAAAAATGTATTTTATAAATATAATTGTCTATGTCTAAAGATGTATAATAGGCATAGGTTATAATTTCTAGCCAATAAAAATATTTTACAGATAAAAAAACCGATGCGTCGAGACTTATAGCCACCGGGGTACCGAGCTAGGTACCTCAGTATTCAATGTCCATTGAAACTAGTCCAAACGCAGACGCCCCCAACGGCAATGAGGTAACGAATAGCGAGAAAACCGATACCGGTGCTGACCAAAAAACCGGTAACGAACCCAAAACCGGTACGAAAACCGGTACAGAAACGAAGGAACCTAAAGAAGGCAAACGAACCGTGTCATTTAATAGGGACGTTCATGTTAAGAGATTTGGTGAGTTCCTTCAAATTACGGGACTAATGCCGTAATACTGAAACGCTATTCAAATTTAAGTAAAACTCAGATCGGTCCGATTTGACAGTTCACCATACAAATCTGTCAAAATTACTAGGCCTGAGGCGTGCTTAAATTTGATTTGCGTATGAGTATTTCGCCGTAAATTAATTTTGACTAACGGGCGTTCTTCTGACGATAACATTTTGTATTAACAATCCGAGGCACAAAACTGTTACTACCCTCATTTTACTGACAACTTAAGATACCAAATTAATCAACTCTCTGCTTGTTTGTAGTTATTTTCTAACTAAAAACTTTATCTGTAACGTAACAATGTAGTTCCTATAACCACTTGGATGAAAACCTACTTCAATTATGAACTTTAAATGGCTTCTTTCAGGTAAAAAGGTAGGCAGGCGATTTGGGAAAAAAAGACAAAAAGACATCTTTGCAGTAGTTTTTGTATTAAATTTAAAGTCGTAAGAGTACTTAAAACATCATATTCACTAACCAATGTTGCATGGATTCGAAAAGCAGTTTCTACAGACAAGAAACGTCATGAAACTTTAGTTTCATTATAATATTAGTATCTCATTAAATAAACATTTCATTTATAACCAGGATACAATATTATCTTTAGCTATCGACAGTAGGTATGATTTGCAAATCGTGAATCTAAGAACGAATTAGCCATCGCTACTGTGGAAAAAATCGGGGTCAGATTAGTCACGGCTGAATGAGCTGTGCAAAATTCTATTAAAGCCTGTCTGTTACTTTTGCAGCTTTAAGTTCAATCAATGGGTTTCTGTTCCTTACTCCTTTATCTGTTAATTGTCTTTTATTACAAATCCTTTGGTTTTCCTGTATTCGTAAAGGCTGATCACGTACTTGTAAGTTTGTACTTTGCGACTTTGATGTCCTGGAGTATTCCCTTACCATAAGACAAACCTATACAATTGATAGCCTATATTTATTTTTTCCGAACGATTGGAAATCTTAGAACTAAGCTGCCAAGCTCTGAAAGCGTTCATGGGCGATGATGTCTACTTTCCATCAAATGGCTCGCTTGCTCCGTATGTTAAAAAAAGATTTTTTGAAATAAAAGATTTAAGAAGTCATTCGTGACAATGCGAGTACTCATGGCTGATCACTTTCCATCAAGTGACTCGCCTGCTCGTTTGCCCCCTCTTATATTGAAAAACAAAATGTTATTAAAAAACGCAAAACGACCAAAATTCTGGCTTCACAAAACTCTACGTCTTTTACTTGATAAATTGAGAACAATCAAACAAGTTATAAATAACCAATGTTACCGAATTTCACGGCAAATTATTATTTGTATTGTTTCGTTTTAACCGTGTCTGTTTCTCATTACGTAAGGAAGATCCAACAAGTCAAGGTCATCGCGTGACGACCATTCGTTTTGCTTCAACGCTACACTGGTTTCGATAAACAATGCGATTTTCTTGTGTTTTAGATGAGATAATAAATGTTCTCTATATCTTCAGGACACAGCGCCATCTAGTCCTACGCTAAGCGCTTGTGTTATGGCAACTAGATAATGCATTAATTTTATATATAATCCAGCTGGCGACGCGAAAAAATAAAATAAAAAATTAAACATTAATTTTATACATAAACTAGCCGGACCGACGCGACGCGAAAAATTAGGGGTGGACCATCCTTAACATTTATGGAGATTAAAAATTGATGTTGTCCGATTCTCAGACCTAACGGATAATGTACACAAAGTTTCACGAAAGCTTGAGTCATTTCGGAGGAGTATAATATTTTCAGTGTGGGGATCAAGCCCAAAACCCCTGACGCTGTAAGCAGTTGCTACCATTGCACCAAGCAGCCGTCGTATTTATATGAACATTCTGAGTGACGATTTTTTCCGTATTTCGCAAGTTAACTTGGCAAGACTTACGCTCCACCGAATAGTTTTGCAACGCGTAATCCGACCGATGTGGGTACAAAAATGCGTACGGGAGTGTCGGGTTTTATTACATTTAAATACCTGGGTTAGTTGCTTTATGGTTTAGATGGCAATTAGATCTTGTAGGGCTTACTTAATCGAAGTCGAAACTATGATAAAAAGTGCCTGACGTAAAATACAGTTCTAAATTTCCAAAGTTTAGTACGCGGTTTACACACGTAGTTCCCGCTTCCGGAGCTAGTAAAATTAACCTACGCATTAATGCATTATTTTCTTTGAATTCGAATCAGTGCCTGAGATAAACCTATTGAAGCAAACAAACAAACTCTTCTTTTGCATAGATAAAACAAAATATTCACGATGTCGTAAAACTACGGTCTTTCCCAAGGTGCAAAATCAACCGAAACTCCGAAGGTACCTTCCGCATCCAATAATGTGCCAATAAACACGACACCAAATAGCATAATTACCTGTCAATATTCGCAACACATTACATAACGCAGTTTACTACATCTCAGTAAATAAGTTTAGCAACTGATTGAGAAATGCTTTCGGAAACATGCCTAGCGTTTGGTTAAATCCAAACTATAGTTGTCTCAAGGTCGTTGTTCGAAGCTTCTTTAGGCTTTGTTTAATCATTGACTTAGTTCTTCTTAAGGAAGTCTATTATGGGGTAATGTACGTATATGCATAGAATAATAACAGAACGGCAACTATATCGGTGAGCTAGTGTGCGTGTCACCGAGTATAAGAACGTGCTTTTTACGCGGATGTATAGGTCGCGTCACGAATCTTTAGCGCTGAACAAAACCTGCGCAGAAGTCAAAAATAAGGTATCGTCGGGTGCGCGAGCGTTGATTGTTTGTCTCAGTCGTGTTGTCTTTCTCGCACCAATATAATGTGAATTACGAGCGCGATTCTACCGATGCGCAGCTATTCTCATCCAGCGCTAAACATAAACGACGCGACGTCATACAGGATCAATGTTAGTTCGTTTGTTTCACTTTCACGCAAAAACTACTTAATGGTTTTTACTTAAGTTTGGTAGGCTGGTTTTAAATAAGACCCCAGATTAGCACATTGGATACGTTTTATACTAGTATTGTCACGGGATTAAAAACTACATCTGTATTAGGTCAAATAAATTCTTATAAAATTCACTTGTCTATAAAAAAGAATAACTAATCAATAAACCTTGGCTTTAAAACGAAAATTATTTAACATATACATACTAGGAACGATAATTAAACCATTCTCAGTCTTTAACCTGATTTGATTTCGCGAAATAAGATTCTAATCGATCGATAAATCCTATTTTTTGTAGCTTCGGTTAGGAATACCCAATGGCGCTGGAAAACCCATATTGCAAAATATTAATTAATCATTGGACCGATCTGCTGAATGTGCTAGTATTTAGTAACAATGAATTACTTAATCTAGGTAAGTAATAGTAGTATTTCGGGTACATAGGTTTTTTTATTTCATACCCAGTCCTACCTCTATCCAGTGCCTCTGAAAAGGGCTGGTCTACAAGCAATCATTTTAAGGATGCTGTTTCGAGAGTTGCGAACCCGAAAGATTTTTTGAGTGAAAACCATCATTACGGGCCTCGGCAAACATCCCCAAACGATTATACATAGTTCAGTAGTATTATGACGAGTCAAAAGTTGTACTGTATGCAGCCTAGTTGAATAGATATATCATCTAATTTTAGTATCACATACATTTTTATCCCTGTTTTGGAATACTGGAAGGGAAGCTACGCTGGTTAAATCTCATACGAATAACCTTCTCACAAACGTAGATAAATATATCTTTAACTTTGACTTTGACTAGGAGTCCAACAAATTATTAAGTAAAGAATCTCTTATTAATATATATTAATACTATCTGTAGTCGGCGACTCCGTCAGCGTGGACTTTAATTTAATCTTTAAACCCCCCCTTCCTCCATTATAACCCTTTTTTTCAGTTAAAAAGTAGCCTATGTTTTATCTCAGGCTCTAGACGATCCGTGTACTAAATTTCATTACAATCGGTTTAACGGTTTGGCCGTCAAAGCGTAAAATTATAAAATAGTTTCAACCCTTCGCGCAACCTATTGTGTGTTGATTAAAAAAAAAGTAGCCTATGTCCTTCCCCAGGTTTTAGCCTATCTTTGTACCATATTTCGTTCTAATAGGTTCACTAATTTTAGCGTGATGGAAAGACAGACAGACAGACAGACTTACTTTCGCATTTATAATATTAGTACATATGGATAAAGTTCATCAATCTTACTATAAACGGTGTTTTAAACTTATTGGTTAGGTTCGAATGGAGGTGTTGTATCTTACAGATATATTAGGCGTATAGGTATGGCTATGGCATCTCTTTAAAGATGTCCTTGAGTTTCGTGAGGTTAGTGGGAGCGCCTACGACGTATATACTTCTTTCCACCCATTAAAGCACTAAAAGCTTTCACACAAATATCTAATCTCGTTAGAGTTTAATTATTACCTTATATCACTCTAGTCGTGCCTATCGATTTTTAGACTTATCGTGTCAGTTTTCCGATAAAAAATATTTAATTTGTAAACAAATGGTTGGTATATTTTATCTTACTCTTTTTTATGACCACAAACCACATACTAAAACATTTACTGTGTAACTTATTTTTTTAAGTAAACATATTACATACACATATTTTGAAAAACGATTGCAACTATAGTATTTAAGAGTACTAAATCCATTTAGTAGTTTTTTTCGTTAAAGCACATACTTACAAACTTTCGCGTTAATAACATTAGTAGGATTATTAAATTTGTTTATATCTCCTGATACGTGAGTCGTGACCTTGTCTATCATTATTTTATAAGTTATGGTTCATCAATTTAAATATATTTACAAAATGAAGCAGATTTAATGAACACAAGGTCATTTATCATTAATCAACTCTAAATATATTTAATCAAAGTCAAATCTAATATTTGTTGCATAGTAATTAAAGTCGATATAAAGCTTTTAAGATCATTGAATATTCAATATTCGAAATTATAAAAGATCAATGTAAAAGGACCGAGAGCGTTACCCTGCGGCGGTCCGTACGCGTGGGGGCGGTTGATTTTAATCTGACGCATCTCAGACATGCCTTAAAAAGGTCTTCGATGACGCGATACGAAGTATATACGAGATACAAACCAATAAAGGATTGGCATTGACCTGTTCAAGATTTACTTTTATGGTGACTGTGTCGAAAGCTTGGGGTGAGTCGACTGGTCAGCTTTGACTTGAGCAATTTATAATGGCGTTGTAATTGAGGGCTTAATAGCTTAAAAAGTAGTAAACATATTCGAATTAACAGTATTGCTTAAACTTGAACTATCAGTATACAAACCACGTTAAACAACAAGTATTGAGCACATCAAATATTAACACAAGAAACTTACAAGATATTAAAAGCGAATCAGGTTTATCCGACAGCCGTTATCCAAACACTGATCCAATAAAAATATATTTATCATTAATTTCACATTTGCGTGCGCGCCGAGGACTGGTGACATAAGCACTGTTTTTAGAATTTTGCAGAAGAATGGTTCAATGAAACTCCGCGTCCGGCTAGAAGGTCATTTTATGTTGTTGTTCCATATTTCCTTTTTATACGGAATTATTCATTTACTAGCTTTAAACCACGGCTTTGCTCGCCTTATTTTTTTTTCAGTAAATTTTCGTTATGATACCTTCAAGAATATGTGTACAAATTTCATCATGATTGGTCCATAAGATTTTGCGTGAAAACGTAACAAACAATATCACTTTCACGTTTATAATATTAGTATTAGTAAGGATTAATTAATTACGAAATTATCCTAGATTTAACTCTTAGCTCTTATTTCTATAGTCTTATTGGAAGCTTAGTTAGCTTTATTGGAAGTTCTACTATTCTAATGTTTTAAGTAAACAATAACATCGCCCATGTATATTTGAATAATTTTAACCTTCACGAGGACGAAATAACTCGCATAAAACCGCGCGTAACAGATAGTATTGTATGAATAATGTCAAATGTATAAAATGTGTTATGACGTCTTAAGTTAACAGAACAAAAATTTAGTTTAAACTTTATGTTTTTCTATCTTGCACATTTGCATAGATAGGCTCTTAAAAAGTTTTTTGTCTTTCCATTGCTAGACAAAGGCCTATCCCATAGATGTCGTATTACTTTTAATTTAAAACCTTTGACAACGTGGGCAAACGCCTTCGTATCAAGTAGCAGGCAAATAATTACATAAAAACATTGATCTATCAATACACGATATTTGCCCATGAAATAGCAATAGTTCAATTTGAAGGTTAAAATCATATTTGCTTGCCGATAAGTCATTCGGCCCATTAATGAATTTATGAAGATGCGTTGGCGGATGAAGTTGACAGCTGTATAGGAGCTGGTTTATTGATAATAATGTTTATTTTTTTATTCGATTTTATAGTTACACTTTTTATGATATTCTTATTCAAAGTCAAAGTAGTAATTAGGCCACATATAGTAACAGTTTACCATCGGTTCGGAACGCAGTTTCTACCGAGAAGAACCGGCAAGAAACTCTGATAGTTGCTAAAAATAAGAATAAATAAAACTTATACATGAAAAATGTCCCCGTCCCACCAGCGTTAAGAAATATTACCAAGGGTTTTTGTCTTCAATATATTCCCTTAATGTATAATAGGTACGCCTTTATAATTCGACATTATTTAACAAGGCTTCTAAACTTGGAATAAGTCAGATCTTTGACGCTCTTAGGCAGCCTAATTGCATAAAGATGATTATGACTTTGACAATCTGTATGCCAATTGTCGCGTCACAAAGATACCGAAGACTTACTAAATTATTATTTGTCTATTTTATCAATCAAAAGTAGCCTTCCCCCGTTACCTCTTGAAACGTCACAAAACCATAGACTTTATTTCTTTATAATATTAGTCATAGTCAATATAAACACCGGCTCTTGGTCTACAAGTATGAATGGTACCAAGGGCGTTTGGTCTTCAAACATATAACAATTCAATCAAGCTAATTCAGCTGTGTAATTGAATTATAAATTTAAAAAGTCGTGAATGACGTTCTAAACGTACAGTCGCTTGCAAAACTTAATTACAATTATAGTCCGGGATCCCTGGTACATTTTCCCAACTGATTACTATCAAGCTAATTTTTGGTGAGTAGCTTTATTTTGATGAGACGCCCAATAATTTCCTATACCAAACTCTCGATTGTGGTAGCTAACAGAGGTAGCAAGGATAAAATATGTCGATTTGGTGATTAAAAAATATTTATTACTAACTGATTTTTCTTGAGTTATA
>DWAJ01004248.1:0-13278 GCA_018238005.1 Eurema mandarina
GCCAATCCTAAAGCTGAAGAAATTGTTTCTTTGAAAGTGCAAATATAAAAAACCACTGGATCAAATTCATCGTGAAAGTTATATAATATAACATCACGGGGATAGACCAATAGGCCAAAGTATCAGTGGGATGTGAAAAAAAACGAAGAAAATGATTCATAATTGAGGACTTTTTTCTAATAACTGAACTTAGGCTTAAGTTATCCGAAAAAAAATTAAGAGAGAATTATCCTCTTTAAATGATCTGAAATATTAGGAGATATATTAGTTACCTCAATACCTATGACCATTGACCATCGCTTACTTCTAACACTGACGTTGGGTATGAAAGAACTTATCCTCTTCAAAGGAACTGTATATTAGTACTATATATTACGAGAAAAATGCCGCAATAGCCAGTCAGCTTAATACAACCATAACTTACTTCTAACAGTGACGTTGACTCTATCAACGAAGGAAGTTTCGTTTTCAACACCGCACTCGTACAGACCCTCATCCTCCACACCGACTTGAGGTAGAAGAAGGCTGCCGTCTATCTGAAACAAATTATTTGACTGTCAATTAAGGGAAGATAATTTGGATTTCATTCTTAGTCTTTTTCTTGACCTATGTATACGTGCTTGGTTGATGCAATCAATGAAAACCATGGTGTTGAAGATAATGATGATGATAAAATAGAAGTAAATAAATATTTTACACATTTATATTAAAAATATATTTGTTTCTAAATGTATACATAGTTATACGTTAACACGTGCAATTACTGAACAAAACAGTTAGTTTGTTGCTATAGTTAACTGTCTAAATTTTTAAACTTATCTTTAATATAAATATACTACCGGATTCCATGCATAAAATGCGTAGGTTTTTATAGTATATTCAATATTCATCTTTTAGTGAAAATACTAAATTATAACTTATCCATAAAATATTATTGTCATCATCTTTTGACTGAACTTAAACCAGAAACCTCACGTAAATTCTGTTCAAAACGAGCATAACGACGGAACTTCGTAAACTTTACGAACAGTATCCAGAAAAATAATATCTTTAAGTAACATACTTTTGTCTTTTTCAAGTTTCCTTTTTCCCGAATTAACTGGAATAAAATTCAGATTACACCTGCCACGCGAAACTGGGATTTTATGCGTCCTGCGACGTTTGAAACTATGATATGGGAAAATGACACGTACTCTTTGGTTATAGGGGTTATTATCCGTTTTAATGCTTCCTGGTTCGTAGAAATACACTTTATGGGTCCCGAATGGTCGTCGTACATGATTAATAGATAGTTCCAACCGTTAGTTCAATTTATATCACCGCAGGGTTCGTAGAACTGATCATTTATTTTGATTTCAGGTGATTCTACGATTCAAAGGTTTTTAAGTAACAGTGACAGTTGAATAAGTGATAAATTTATTCGTTAATTTCAAAAGGACAAATTTTGTGACTATGTCATTTTAGGACAGAATTTAAAAATTATTCTATCTATTAACGTACCATATTCAATGTGATTGTCATATGCTCTGTAAAAAGTCGAAAATTTTCAATGAAATTGATTGGATTCTACTCAGACCAAAATTTATCTTAATGATTTGAATTTATATTAATGATCAGGTTTTCGTTAGTGTAGAAAAAACTCAAAGTCCTCCCTTAAATCGTCAATACCCACGTACATTCGAAAAGATTAGCCTGATGGAAAATGACCACATCGATCCTGTGACAATCGCCAAACTATTGTTGCAAGCGAGGACACTTATCGCGAATGTGTATTACTTATTTATTGAATACAATCAGAAAACTTTCAAATTTAGCACAACTGAGAACGCTTAAAAAAATGACCAAACTCAATTAAAAAATCAAGCCGAAAGCGAAGTTCGGAATCCCAAAAGTACATGATCAGATCCACGCAAAGCTCTTGACCGGCTTGTTGAACAAGCTCTATTCCAGACCAATTCGGGGCCATTTTGACATAGCTTTGTTAAGTACAGTTGTACTCAACAACCACAATTACGCTCCCATTAAGTTTTCCACGTTGACATAAGGCAGTTAAAATACGTGTTGGCCATTAATTTTCGTAATATATTGGTTCAATTTATAACTGAGCCGGTTATGTAAGGAGCGTTGAACACGCACGTTTTATCCGACTGCGGCAAAGACAAATGTGGGTTATGGTGGGGTGGGTTATGTTTTTGGCAGTCTTTTGTGTGTGTGTCTGTTGTTACATTGTAACAATTTAAGCGAGACGCCTCCAGATATATGTATTCGGTATAAGTTCCGCCGTCCTTCGGTTGAGACCATGACGAAGCACTTCATAGATCAATAAGTTTGTAACATCCATAGCACAGGTGACATAACCTTATAGATGTTTTGGGTCGCAGAAGAGTTAGCAATGGTACCCTTGACCCCTACCCGCTGCGATGAGACGAAACATAGCGGTGTTTTGGTCCTAACGTGGTTTGGTCACAATTTTGACATAACCCATGCTTTTTTCTCCGAGGACTTCCTCACTTTAAAAAAATGTTTAAAAAGTTTTATTAAGCCTAATCTTTAGCAAAGACGCTGAAATAATTACAATTTCATAATAAAAGATGGTATCAGTGAGGACTTTAATTTTTTTTTTATTCAAGTCAAAATATGTATTTTGAACTAGTAGGTTCGCTCAAATATATCAGGGCATGAGTCTTTATAAGGCGATTAAATAGAGTCTCGTGAAGAGAAATTGAAGGCTCAAGGATTACTGTCGATGAAAAACATCGCCTTATCGTCCGTTGGGCGGAAAATGATCGATATAATCCACGTACGATAGAATTTTCATACCACGTTGCTTTCGTAGGCGTAGAATACATAGGCTTTGAATAGTACCCAATATTCATCATAAAAATGTGGATAGAACGACATTTTATTCTGAACAAAGACTCTTCGGAAATGTTTTTTTTGGGTTCTTTAATAATCTTATTATTATTATAAATGTGAAAATTTTGTGAGTATGGATGTTTGTAACTCTTTCACGCAAAAACTTATTTGGCATACAAGTAAATTAGAGCCTGGATGAACATATAGGATACTGTTTATTAGGATACTAGCCAGCCAAGCCAACCCGCAGGGCACGACTAGTCTCAATTAAAAACGTAAAATTGTAATTTGTAATTAACGCGTATATACGTTATAAAGGATAAGTATGTGTATTGTGTATGTACGCTATCCATTATCTGATTGCCAAAACACAAGCTCCGCTAAGCTTGGGATCAAATCTAGATATAATTTTCTGAAACAAAACACTTCACTCACTTCAACTTTTTATTTTATCTATCACTAGCTGACCCCTGCCCACTTCATCGGGCATAATGTAACAATCCTTTTTTTATATAGCCTATGACACTCAGCAATAATGAGGCTTTCTATTGGTGAAAGAATTTTTGAAATCGGTTCAGTAGACCCCGAGGTTACCCCTTACAATTTAACAAACACACAAAGTTTACTTCTTTATAATATTAGTATAGAAGTATAGATTACACAGTATTAAAAAAAAGTCGATTTCTTTTGTCTGTCCCTTAGTAAGCTTAAATACTTAAAACTACACAACATATTTTCATGCGGATTTTTATCAGATAAAGTAATTCATGAGGAAGGTTTATATATAAAATACATGCATAAATTCGGGGTAAACTTGTCTATAATATATTCGGGTGGGTATTAGAACAAAAAATAGTTCACAAAACTATGTTTAGTTACCGCCTGGCCTTGCACCAGGCGATCGATATGGCGTCCCTCCTTCGTGCAAAGTTGCAAGATTGCAGTTCAAACTTTGTTCGAAAACTTTGCGAACAAAACGAAATTATACGTGTCATTTAACCACGATTCACGAATAGAAATTTTAAAACAATTAATTATTATTTTTTATCAATACAAAAATTATTATATTAATTATCCGTATTACTGAATTCAAAGTCCATGTCGATAGGAACACAATTTTGGTCGCAAATTAAGTTGTTAAATATATTGTTTATTTTGTGAGGTTATCTAGTTTTGTAAAGATGTCTCCCTTAGACAAAGTTCCTATTACAACAGTCAAGCTCTTGTTATGTGAGAAAAACTGGCCAATGAACAGGTAAGGTAGCATGTTGTAAATATTGGAAGACGACCTATAAGTTAATAATATAAATAAACAAGGAAGTAAAATACAAAAGATTATATATGAAAGAACGTCCACCATTCTATCTCCGTTGAGACAATACTCATTAAACATCATAGCCCTTTTATATAATGTTTAAAAACTGAGCTATGTTTTGTTCAACATCAGCTTAAATAGGATCAAACAAAGGACGCAAACTACCAACTGGGAGCATTATAATAAGTACAAGAAAAAAGCAAACGCGGTTAATTATATGGGAACATTAAAACTTGAGCGTCAGGCTTCTAAAGAAGAAACTTTTATATAAGCAGTTGGAACAAGAGAAGAAATTTGGCGGGTTCTTTTCAGCAGGCAACAGTCTTTTGTCTTTAATAATTCGCATCACTGTAATAACACCGTGTGAGTCGAACTTACTCGGTTATTGAGATTTTTCCTAAGTAAACGAACATATCTTTTTCTTACGCAAAGTTAGAGGTCTAACTTTTTCACTAATTCAAAAAACCATAGTCCTAAGTATACGGTTTTCATTTCAACATAATATCTTTTTGAGAGAAAAACGAAAAACAAAGTTTTGACCTAATTTTTTAACTACAAAAATCATACGAATATCAAAAGAACTAAAGTAATGACACCGAATAGCAAATTAGCCTGGTATACCAGGATCTCCTGAATGCGGAAAACTTCCAAGGACTGATTAAATAATCCCTCTAAAGCACGCGGCCTGCATATTAATTGTTAAAAAGCAACTTTTAACCTTTGCATAATTAATATTGATGACCCACATTCATTTGTTTTCATACAATTTTATACAATACTATTATAATTGTTCGACTTTCTAGAAATATCCCGAAAACTTCCTCTGTAACGGTAAATTCAGATTCGAGCTTACTAAATAAGTTCTCAATTATGAAGTATACTAAGCTTCATTTGATATGAATTTGTTTATTTACTAAAAAATATATAAACTAAACTTATAGTGACTAACACACTGCACTGATATACGTATAATTCATACATATACATCAATAAAAATAATTTTCTTTACCTAGATTAAGTAGTCTATGATTTATGTAGGTCTCGACCTAGGTCTCCCAAATAGTTAAAATATAATCAACTGTATTTTTCAAATCATTAAATGACTTCTTAATTATAGTAATAGTTGATAATTTAATTTTGCAACATCAAATTAACTAAAATCACATTTAAAGAATGTGTGTATTGAACACATTAAACTTTTTTCACTAAGTTCGTCGTAAATTCAATAAGATAGACGTCGGATATGACCACTATTCTAAACTTCAGACAAGAGAATTTAAAATGCTAATATTTATCGATCGTCTGATAGTGTGGAGCTAACTGAATTCCCTCCTGTATTACCTTCATGGTAACTTTTCATCTACCTCTGGTAGGAATTGTGTTCTTACAAAGAAAATATAGTGTTTTATTTATTTAAGCTGCATACTTACCAATGAACGCTATGTTCTTTTTATAATAGACTATCGAATTGTGGTTTAACATATAATGAATTTATTTATTTAAAAAAACCGTTCAGGTTTTTCACTGAAAGAAAGAAAGAAAGAAAGAAATTATTTTTATTCTGAATAAATTTGAAACAAATACCTTCAGTAAGTCTACATGGTGACTACCACCAGTTCGGGAACTAACCCGGCGAGAAGAACCGGCGTAAGAAACTCGCACGGGTCCCACACTTTTTACCAAAAAAGGGGGGAAGAATCTTTTAAAATATAAAAATTTACAATTCTGTAACTTAATATACACTATACCTCATAGATCGTGAGTCTCAATTAAGTTTGCTTCATCAATTCATCACGCACCATACTCAATACAGTTTTATAACAATTATAAAACTTATTTTGATTCAATCAATTATTGTATGTATAACATAGAACTCCTTAAACTTAGCTATATTGTGGTCGTTTAAAAAATTCGACTGTAATCTTCCAACCAAATGCGTCTGACAGGCGATTTATATCACACAGCGGTGAATTATTATCGACTCTATACACTATATCGGCAACAGAACCTTGGCAAACAACTTTGAACTTTCCGCTAAAACATTAAGGTTCATTTTCTTTTGCCCTGGAAAATGCTTAGCTGTCTCGTCCTTCAAAATCTCACTTAAATTCGTTACGCAATTTAAAATTCAATTTATATAACTGATTTTGTGAAAACGTGTTTTTTCTGCTGAAGAAGGTTCATTCCTATAATAAAATAGTTGTATTGAGTGAATTAAAGTAAGCTTGCGTAAGGGTGGTACAACTCTTGGAAAATTGTTGAAGAAATCAAGTAGTCTTATTTAGAATAACCTACTAATATTATTAGGACGAAAATTTTCAAGGATACAGTACTTAAGTATATTTGTTGGTCTTTCACGCAAAAAAAACACTCAATGGATTTAGCTGAAGCATACACACTTATGACCCTAGATTAACACAGGATACTTTTTAACCTGGTATTGAAAACAGAATGCAAAGCGCACTTAAGGGAAAAACTATTTATTATAAGTTATAAGAATTATTAGATACTAATAAGTACTCGATTTATCAAGGACCAACATAACAATATATGTATAATCTTTTGTTATAAAGAAAGAGAAAGACACACAAATTAAATCGCAACACATTTTTAACTTCACTATCCAGAAATACCTTCACGCCGTCAACCGAGCCGACTCATCCCTTAAAGTTGGGAACAAAGTAAGCTGTTTATCCTCTGCTTTAGAAAGTTACCCCGGGAGACGTGGATTTAATGACGTCATCTGTGACGCGTCGTCTGACATCCCTCCCGCTGACTCACTGTGTCAAAATCAGAACGACTTATTTTGCCTGACCAGACCAATATTACCTTGAAAAGGGATAATTGTCATCTTAACATGGTTTGGTAAAGTAACAAGAAAAAAGGTACCTACGTGTCATTATAAATATATTGCAGGTATCAACTTCAATTGCTCGTGATCCCCACTCACTGCGGCAGAGCGATTACAAGCAGTGGGGTTTTGGTCGGTAGAAGTCCGACATAACCCGTGGCCCTTCCCCGAGGACCATGGGTATCCTATGAGGATTTCCCCACTTAAAAAAAAAAGGTATCGACTTCAATATACATTATACTATTTTATGAATTATGGGAACCAGAAATGTTCACCTGTAAAATAGCTTTTATTTTACGTAATGACTTATATGAATACGAGGATTCTAATTATAATTTAATTTCTGTATAATAAATTATATAAGAAAAATATTGTGCTAAAAATACACATGCAAGTACGGGTCTAAAAGCTACTAACAATTTCTCCCAAACAACCAAACGTTTTTAAAACTACGGTTATTAAAAACCACTACCTTTCGTGTGAAGCATATCCTGAAGTTTAACATACATAAAATGTAGCCACGGGGTTGAAATTAAAGGGAAAATATTATAATGAAATGGCGCATTCTTAGACGCAATTCGTTAGGGGTTGCGGCGAGTGGGGTGTGTGACCCCTTCGGATGACTCATTCCGGTCTAGGAAGTGTAAATAGAACAGTTTTCATGTCTGGAAAATTTTACAGTGATAGATAAGTGAAATATTTCTAAGTCGTGTTTATTTTTCACAAATACTTTAAATACGCAGAAATGTTGAATCAATTTGGTTTAATTTTTTTTTGTTTATAAGAAAGTAGCTTTCTTTTATCTGTCCCTATGTATGCTTAAATCTTTGAATTATTACGCAACTGATTTAAATATTTTTTTATGAGTGATTCAAGAGGAAAGTTTATGTGTATAATAATTTTATTTATACTTTAAAATAGCAACTAACTAATAGTTTTGCCATATCTCTGTAGGAACTGCTTTCAGAGCCGTAATAAATCATTGTTTTGTAATTCCGTGCTGATACAAGTGTTACCTACATATACCTACGTAAACTAAAATTCTCGTCCGCACCAAAAATAATGACATGATATTTCAAGCACATTTACATTTCTTCTGTTTCTGTACAAATAGGCTGTAAAATTTTGAATGTAATAAAGTAATAAATAAATAAATATTTAGCCTAGTTGAATAAGGATTCATCTGATTTAGCTTCAAAGCTTTTAAATTATTATCCTCCGCATAAAGAACAAAAACTCAAGCCTAAATTATATGTAGCCTAGTTTCATAAACATACATTTCACTTACCTTTAAAGCCTTTTCGATTATTTTTCTGTGCATAAAAAAACAAAAACCCGAACCTTAATTTTAAGTATTTAAAGCCTGTTTCAAAGCAACCTAGTTAGCGAACATATATAATACTAAGAAGACTTATATTGCTGAAAGTTTGCTAGAGTTAAGTTTCAGACTTTGGGCTCATTACTGAAAGCAGGTGCGATACACCGAACGAGTTTGTTAGCTAACAAAGGTAATTGAACACTCGTTCAATAAGAACTACTCTTGTTTTCAACCGACTTCAAAAAAAGGAGGAGGTTCTCAATTCGACCCGTATGTTTTTCTTCCTATGTTTGTTACGCGATAACTCCGCCAATTATAAACCGATTTGAAAAACTCATTTTTCGGCATATAGGTTCAAGGGTGGTCCCATTTAAATTTTAATAATAAACAACCCCCGATGGTGGCAAATTGGGGATGAACTTTTTTATACGCAATATCTCCGCCGATTACAAACCAATTTGAACGATTTTTTTTTGTTGAACAGGTATTATCATGAAGTCGGTTTTATGTTTTTTTAAAGTTAATCATAATTACAGTCGTAATATTAATTAAATTCCATAAGATTGTTCAGTACAAGCTTATTGAATTACTCTATCTGATAAAAATAACCGCATGAAAATAGGTTGTATAGTTTTAAAGATGTAAGCATACATAGAAACAACAGAAAACGACTTGTTTTCATACTATGTAGTGATACTACATATTGAGTACAAAATTAGCAGAATTTTTGTCTGAAGAAAGCGCCCTATATTGATTAGTATCGAAATAACCAGTCGTAATTTTCCGGTTAACTTACAAACTTTTTCATGGGCAGATCCTTGTATCCGGTTACTTGTACTTAATGGTTTTCATTTTAAGTGATATCCGGGGATATTCTTTCCCGGGATAAACGGTAGAACAATTTACTCTTAAATAAGGGTAAGTTTTTTCCTTTTGTTTTTGCAGACTTCTTACTACCAATGAAGTAAGAAATATTAAATGCTATATTTATATTTTATTTATTTATAAAACCTTTAATTACAGTTTAACACAACATAATATACAATAAGGAAAATACAGAAGAAGACACATGTAAAAGGCTGCCTTATTGCTGTAAGCCATTTCTTCCAGGCAACCAGGATACATTAATGCTTAAAGATGTAACATTGAATTTTATTAAGACACTTACAGTTCTGTGCTCTGCGTCCGTGCATTTTATATAAAAATAATCCTGTCTCCTGTTAAAATATTATTTGGAATGTCGCCAAATTTTATCAATAGTCTAGACGAGAAGGTAAGCGAGGAGTAGAATACTTTTGAACACGAATTTGTGTAATACTACTTCTTTTTATTTATTCACTAGCTGTTGCTCGGGACTTCGTCCCCGTCGGATCTATTTCAATTATTATGTTACTAATTAATAGGTATAGATTTTATTAGATTAGAAACTTTCAAATTTAAAAATCATTTCAGTGGATCTAGAAATTCCTTCCTCAGATCCTCCACCACAGATCCACCTCCTTCCTAGTATCTCTAGGTAAGAATAACACGTAAACTTAACACGAACTTTTCTTCTTAATAAGGTTCCTTAAGATAACAATCATCATTAACTCATTTAAAATAAGATGCAAAAAATTCAAAACAACTTAAATTATTCGTGTCTTACACAGTTTAATTGGTAATTATTTTATTTTTGTTCATTCATTATTATATTACAATACATGCGTGAAATTATTTCAGAATCCATTGTTTTAACACAAATGGCGCATTAGCATAACAGTGGGACAAACGACGAGATTAAAATAAAGCAATTTGTCAGGTGTTTTACGTTTGTTGTGGAATATTCTGATGGAATTATATTTTTGATGTTATGGTGGACAACTGAACTGAAGAAATTCGTCTGATAGTAACCAATTATCACTACCCACTCCACTGCCTATAGATACTAGGCACGCTTCACATGCAAAAAATCACTCAAGAAATAAGAAGAATGAATTTGGAGGGGAAGGAAATAATAAAGGAAGGGAGGGAAAGGAAAAGAAAGGGAAGGGAAAGCCCCTAGTGTCACTTGTAGCATTGCCACCCAATGCACTGAAGTTCATTCAACAATTAAGGCGGTAGAGCTACCCTTAACCCTATTTAAAATCAATAAAAGTTTAATTCTAAACATACGTCAAAACGGCTCTGATCCTTGCTTCGTTAAGCATCTGGTCGAAAAAAAAAACAAAAGCATGGCGGAAAAAGGCGGCAATAAGTACATTCGTTCATTAGTCGCGATCCGGCCTCGAGCGCCCTCGTCGCCCCAGTGCATTATAGTGCCTCCGTGAGGGCACTTAACATTGGCCCTCGCACACCACAGACTATAAATACATTTACGTTCAGAAATCGATTTAAAAATAGTTTGTGTGCAAAGAGGTTCCATTCATGACTTTTTGGGTATGAAGATGATAAAAAAGAAGAAAGGGGTTTGGAACTGAAGCCTATAGGAAAAGGAACCAGCCAAGATATACAATCTACGAATGAAATTTTAGGTTAACTAAATTTAGACTTTTATCATTATATAGTAGAGTTTTCTTGACTAGGCGTACATTGCTATAAAAGAACCTTCAAATGTGTCTTTAAACCCTACCTGATGCTGGATAGGGTCGGTACAAGTCCAATAGAACTAATTCTCCTTATCCCCTAAATTAATGGCTTATGTAACATCATATATCTGCTTTACAGCTCGATAGTTATAAAAAAATAGTCTTATTAAATAGTCCACTATCTATACGAACCAGTACGCTGCAAATTTTATTCTCTCCTCGTGGTCTAAGTTTATTGGCATCCCAAACTAGAAGCGCTATTTGTAACTCAATAACAAATCCTGGACAATAAACCCATTGTGGCCGTTAAATGTGCCACGGTTACTATATTATTTATTGGATGTCACGGTCATATACGTTAGGACGGATGTGAGCACTCAATATGTGGCGTGTTCTTCTGTCCGTTACCTATGTACATGTATATACATATGTGGACCTAGTATAGACCAATATTGCTACTCCATCCATATATATTGTGTAGGGTATTTGGATGTACGTTATATTAAGGTAGATCATAGATGTGAATCTTCCATCACATGAATGTGGAAAGTTGGTTGTCGGCCATTAAAGCGATACAAGTAATCTGCGTGTTTCCTTATAATCCCGAGTAAATACATAACAATACTTTATAAGAATATCTAACACAAAATTTTGTTAGGAAATAATTTGGCCAAGAATTTTGTTAGGAAATATTTTAATTAGCCAATTCATTTATAATTAAAAAAAAATGCTTTCGTTATGTACCTAGTGTTTAAATTATGCCGTAAGACAATGAATAGCATTAATTTAATAAGACCGCAAAAGATACGCTAATATGATATTGTTTACCAATAAATAAATATTGACACCGAATTTAAAACAGTCACGCAAACATCTATTGCGGATGCCCTTGTTTGACCAGGAGACCACTAGTTTTAGTCTGGAATTATACTAACTACAAATGGACTCTAACCAGTATCTCAAATTAATTATTAATTTTGAAAGAAAGAAAGAAAGAAAGAAAGAAACATTTATTCCAGAGCAGATTACAAAAATAAGAATAACAATACACACGTGAAGTAAACAAATAAAAAACACAGGAAAGGGAAAAAAAACAGTATTGCTCTGGAAGAGGAAAGCCACTCAGCATGTGTTGGAGCTGCGAACAGCTCCAACGCTGATTTTCAGTGGCTCCTAAAAAATAAATAAGTAGCTTCAGAGGTCGGTATCAGAGCGTTAGTATCGCCAACTATATTATCAGCTAGCGCCGTTCGCGGTGGACGCGGGCTGATGTCAGCACAAATGAACTGTCAGAGCCACACGACCACTCGATACATGGGGCTTAGCGGTTGAGCTCTACCGCTCTACCGCTCCACCTGCCTTCCTCGCCACTTTCGTAACACACACACACAAACATACATACAAGCTCTCTATTACAATACAATAGCTCTAAAAGATCATTTACCGAACACACACACACACACGCACACACACACATACAAGCTCTATTATTACAATATAATAGCTCTAAAAGATCACTAACCAAACACACACACACATGCTTGCAAGCTTTTTAAGACAATTCGCTTAAAAGATTTTTTCTTTTTATATAATAGGGGGCAAACGAACTGGCGCGTCACCTGATGGACAGTGATCAGCGCCGCCCATGAGCACTCGTGAAGTCACGAGTGTGTCAATAATGAGGACAGTTACCAAAGAAACACACACACACACACACATATTTGCAATATATTTGGGAAGTGGTATTGCAACCTGTGACATGCAGTGTTGGAATTAGTATATAAACATAATATATTTACAAAATTATTTAATACTAGCATACATAATGTTAACAATCTTATTTTATATAGCCTATGACACTCAGCTATAGTGTGGCTTTCTATTAATAATCGGTTCAGTAGATCCCGAGATTACACCTTACAATTTAACAAACACACAAACTTTGCTGCTTTATAAATAGATAAATAGATACTGAAGGTGGAGGTTTTTACAATTCGACCAAATATATAAAGTATATATTTGGTCGAATTGTAAAAACCTCATTTCTCGCAACCATTTATTTTTCTTTTGTCTGGTACATATAATATAATACTCACGGGTCGCTAGCCCGGCGCTTCGCCCCCGGTTCTGCAGAGGCCTGATGTAAAAAGATGTCCCCTTCCCCTGGCGTCTCCAATATAAGGTGCTCGTGAGATCTGATGTATTGAAGTGGCGTCTGGAATTATATTTTGGTCTAAATATCTCGATAATTTTCAGATAAAAAAACATAAAAATTGGATGTCATCCACATGAAGATTTCGAGCCAATGAATGAAATTCATTCGGTCTCGTTTTCATAGCCCTATTTTTATTCGAGATATCGGAAATATAGTAAA
>DWAJ01004249.1:0-13277 GCA_018238005.1 Eurema mandarina
CTTATATTTATTTAATAAGTTCAAATATTATAGTATTATTTATCGAGAGGCTCACTCATTTTAAGAAATTAAAGACTTCCCGACATCTGTCAATATTTTGTTCAAAAAACTGACGAGTATTATGTATTTACTACTAGTTATGAGAGATTTTTCACCACACTTATTACCCTTTATAAGTGCGTTTTTACGGGTAAACTTATTCAAAACAATATTTAATATGTATTTTAATATGCAGGTAAAGCAACAATATTTTAATAGTCATAACCTAAGTGTTTATCGCTTTAAGGCCTAGTTAAGTGTAACTCTCTGGTCTATCAGCTAGGTAATGTTGTGGAAGTAATGTCTCGTATCGTGTCAAACATATTTATGAGCAAATACTTTATAAATGTTTGAGGAGTATTTGAATATAACCTTATAGTTTGGATAAGAATGTTGAATAGTCATTTCAACGAATTGTATTCAAACTATTCCATAAAACATATTATACAACTTTTTTTTTATATTTGCAATGAGCACTTTATCCAGTTAAACTTATTTAAAATATAAGATTACAAAGACTCATTATATACAGTTTTTATTAGGCTCAGAATGTTAACATCAGATACTTATTGAAAAACTTATAAACGCACTAGTCGCTCATACAATTTTTGAAAGTTCCCCTCGATTTCTCTGGTTTCCCATCATCAGATCCTGACTTCCTTAAAATGGGACCACCTCGGAGACATCTTCTTTCCAACAAAAAAAATCATCAAAACCGGTTCATAAACGACTAAGTTATCGGTGAACATAAATAAAAAAAAAATTATACATACAGACGAAGTGAGAACCTCCTCCTTTTTTGAAGTCGGTTAAAAACAAAGTCGCTTTCTCTATATCCCTATGTATGCTTAAATCTTTAAAACTACGCAACCGATTCTCATGTTTTTTTTAATTAGAATGATTCAAGAGGACAGTTTATATGTATAATACATGCATACTTGCGAGCGCAGTCGAGGAGGGTCGCTAGTCTATTTTACGATGTTGTAAGCGGCGATACTTCGTAGCAAAAGCGTAGCCATGAAATCAAATATTCGTAGCATTTTTTTCAAATGACGTAAGCCATTTTTTTTTCGAAATCAATTAATTTTTTATGAAAGTTTTATTAATATTACATTCTTTTATTGCGAATCACAATGGCAACTCATATCGCTTTTATGGTATTAGGTTTTTAGGTTTGTCTTCGGTATTTAGAGTTCCTAACAATTGATAACATAAATATTTTTTTTTTGTTATGTTATGTAGCCGTCAACTACAAAAATAAATTATATATACTATAAAGAATTTGTCTTACATATTTATTGTAAAAAAATATTAGTTGAATTGGTGTTCCCTCTGTTATGAGAATACTACTCTTCTAAGATTATAATTTTAAATGTGTTCATCAACATTTAAATTATTGCATTTAATTGTTTGTATGGCCTCATATACATATTTCAACCGCGCCATTATTGCGTATCTTTTAACACATTATTCGTAAAAAACGGCACATTAGTTTAGACGATACGATTGAACATTCAAACGATTTTACATAATGTTCAGTATACCCGTTCAAATCATAACTTACCCTTTAAAATGACTCTACAGAAAAACAAAAGAACAACGCTGTAATATGTAAAAAAAAACTAAAAAAGTCCTCGTGTAATGTATAAAGGCGATGTGTTTTAACGAACCCGGTGTTTAAACCAGAATTAATCATAAAAGCGTAGACGGGGTAAATATAATTTGCAAGTTTGTTTACATTGTGACGCTTAGGGCTGAATAAATATTTTGTTTACAATCCTATTTTTTATATTAAAAGACAAAGGATCTTGCGCGGAAACTGATGGTAAGTGGTCATCGCTGATAAATACTGTTGAAGCCTGGCAACTCGGGAGTGAGTTGCCGGCTTTTTAAAAAGGGTAACACTCCCTTCTTGAAGTCGTATTGCACCGGAAATATCGCGCGAGTGTGCTGATTCCTCAAGGTTCTTATAGCTTATATTATTATTAATTTTATAAATTAAAAAAATGCAGTCATCTTATCTATGTAGTCACTATATTTTCGCGATTGCGCGAAGCATCCCTACACTGCAAACTGTGACAGCTAAGCGCTCGGTTATAAAACTACAAAGTCAAAGCTAAATTGTATGGCATAGCGTATAAATAGAATAATTTACGACGGCACTCCTATAGTTTTTCAATTTCACGTACAATGCGGCTTTATGACCATGCTTTATGAGCTGGTTGGGTATTAGCCCAGTATTGAGTATGCTGCAATATTGTTAATACGAACGTTATTGAAGAGGTTGGAATAAAGCGGTGATTTCAGTGATCAGAGTTTTGAGTGACGTCATCAATTATATTAATTAATTGAGTTGTTATTAAATTATGCATTACATTATATTAAAACATATAGATTGATACATACAGCTTTTAATCTCAATAATTTTATAGTTTTTTTTGCCATTATAATAATCAAAATGACTAATCGCGTGCGAGCTTAGAGATGGACTCTTTAAAAACCGTTATTATATATTATTAAATGGATAATTTTTAGTGTTATTTTTGTTAGTATGTGAGTAACTATTTTTTTACAATTTATCAAACGTCTCATACTTAAGTAGTAGTTAGTCATAGTTTAAATTACGTTGTTGTGGTTCCAGAATGTTATAGAATTTTAGCTACAATCAAACCTCGGCAAATTGATCCCTAACAATTTGCCGAGGTTAAGTTCCTTTATCGATCTCGCGTCGAAAAAGCTATAATTAGTACTTACTTGAACTATCTATTGTACCTATGTCATTAAATTAAATAACTATAATGCTGCATTTTACGACATGTAGAGATAAGCACGTAGACTAATAGAAAAAGTACTAATTAAATATTATTTCAACACTATACTAGGAAAAAAGTACATACGGTCTTTATAGGGAAAATCATCGTCTCCCACGCAACAAAAACCCACTTTATCTGAGCAATAATTGCAAAATAAAACGATAACATTTATCCTATAACGTTTTCATTTCATTAAGCGACAGGAATTTATATCGTCGCAAATAGGAAGAAGCAATATTATGAAATACTTTGCGCTTATTACTGTGCATCCGTATATTAATAAAAGAGCTTGCATTATCCAAGTATTTGTCTGCCGGGCGAGTATTTTTGTAATAAAATACACTCAAGGGTACTATGTGCGAAGAGTGCTGACTTGGCGAGATCAAGCGAGGGACTTGAGCGTTTGAAAATGTATCTCCTATATTGTGTCATTAAAATCTTTATCAAATTTTTAGTGACGTCAATGTTTAATTACGTCTTTGCATAATGACAAGCATTTTAGTTCCAATGAATTTAATCCTTAATAATATTGTAAATGCGAAAGTATCTGTCTTTGTCTGTCTACTACGCTTTCACGTCATAACTACTATAATATAGTATAATTGTATATAATTTGGTACACAGGTGATACCAAATTATATACAATCATACCAAAGCCTGACAAAGTTTATATGGAAGTCCACGCGGACGGAGTCTCGGGCAACAGCTAATTGTAATAATTAATTAATTGTAATTGTATAAGTTAATAATGATTAAATATTATTTACAATAAGGAAATTAGTCATTTTTCCAGGCCAAAATTACTTCCCTTTTCCCCTGGTCGCGGCATTAAGCGTATCCCGGTAACCTTCTTCCTCTCATATGTTTGCTAAAAGTAACTATGAACAAAAGAAAATTTAAAATGTCACTTGAACCACGACAATGGCTGCGGCGAACACAGCAGTTATAGCACTTTGTACTAGCATCGACACCGCCGTCATAGTTGAATATTTAAATTCTTTAACTCTCAAATTGGCGCTAACTTTGTTACACGAAATCGGGATATAACTTACTGTTACTGGTTTACGAAGTGAATCTTGTTTGCTCAAAAGATGTTCAGGCATTTTGTGGCGTTGATTTATTCTGCTTTGGTTTAAAATGAGAAAGTGTATGAAGATATAGTGATGCTGTTTTGAGACAAATACTACTTGGTGGGTTTAATCAGTGAAATTTGGGACTTAAATAGAACCTGTATTAACAGAAGGGATACCCGTTCCCTTGACACTGTCGCAGGGTTGGATAATACGCGGGAATATAAAAAAAATCTAATAAATAACTATAAAAATCGAACTACACTAGCCGTTGTTCCTAGTTTCACAATTTTCAAAAATATTTTTTGGATACTTTTCCCCCTGATCATAGTCATTAACCGTTTTATAAAACTTCTTAATACATAATAAAGTAAATTAAAACTGATTTCAATTATGCAAATATAAACGTCTATATAGTACTCGACCAAATACTCACACGCAAATTAAATTTAAGCACGCCTTTAGACTCGTAATTTTGACAGAATTGTATGGCGAACTGTCAAATCGGATCGGTTCAAGTTGTACTTAAATTTAAGTTGCGTTTCAGTAATCCGGCATATACCACTTAAAATTTAAGACAACATTTATAAAAATATGTACCTATATAACCCAATATAGTATATTAAAAAACTTATAACGAACAAAATAAACTGAATCAAAAGTTTGATCAATCTAAAAGTCCATATAGAATATCCACAATTCTAAATACAGTAAATTATCTAGTTTGAAACGAACTAGTTTTGTTGATAACTAAAATATACAGTCCATGGAATTCTCGAAGCGCATAACTTACCATTCTACTGTTTATTGGAACAACAGTGCAGTTCTGTGTAATTATTATAGAATCTGTAGACGTTTTATAGCGGCTATATTCGATTAGGAATATTAGTTAGTTTCATAGTAAGGTCATTGACCTATCAAATATCAATACTAGCCTTATTTAATTTAGAAATAACGTCCCAAATTTAATATATCTTGTATACTTTAAGCCCATAATATATTGGGGTTATAGTTACATAAAATTGCATTGGCTTATTATGGCATTTTCGACATTAGATAAAAAATTTATTAATATAGACACTCGCTTCCTTGACCGTCCGTCACGAAGTAGGCGATGTTTTTTTATATAATAGGGGGCAAACGAGCAGGCGCATCACCTGATGTGAAGTGATCAGCGCCGCCCATGAGCACTCGCGTTGTCACGAGTGTGTTACCGGCCTTTTAAGGATAAGTACGCTAAAACGAATTACATGAGGGGGTTTTATCTGTAAAAATACCCTAAACAATAAAAATATACTACACTCCCCATCCAAATTTTAAAAACAAATAAAAAACTCAAACAATTCAACTTTACGACTTACATTCCATCTAAAAATAAACAAAGCCAAGAAAAAAAATTATGAAACGAATAATTGAGAAAAATTAGCGAAACGTTGAATGAAAAGGCACAGGTAAAGTTATAACGCTCGAAGTTTTATCGCGTTTCATGAAAAAATGCGTAAGTTATTACTTAGAGCGTTGGCTTCAAACGAGTTGTACCGGTTAAAGTATCTAGAAAACAAGCATAAATTCCCGGAGAAGTCTGCCAGGGTGACAATGCTGCAGAAAATGTAGGATGCTGTAGAATTACTTTTTTGCTAAAGACTTTCTATTTTATGTACGTATGTAAATATGTATGTTTGTAAAGTCCATCACTTTTTAAGTAAAAAAATATTGTAACATACACATACAATATAAATATAGCCCTGATATGAGTTTGTATGTATGTTGTTTTATTTAAGAACTTTAACCATCATCAGATAACTTAAATTATAAGAGATTTCTATAGATAAATTACTTAATTTAGTTTGGTATATTATGCATAGATTGAGAGTTCACTAGAATATTTAGGTATTATTAAATAATATTAAAAATTGAAAGCAAGCCAATTAGAATCTTAAGCACTTAAAAACAGCAGCTTTATTTGAAGATTAATAAAACACTTAACCAATCCTTTACACGCTTATAATTTATATAAAACGCAAAGACTGTTAGTACGCTACATTGTCTATTTTATAACACAGAAATGACAATCTCTATCTAAGAATACTAGATTCAAACATTTTAAAGTCGATTTTAAAATGTCCCAGCAATGAAGGATCGCGTGGTCACATTCCCTGGCTAAGATTTTAATTTAACTTGTGCCATTCTTCTTAATTTGTTAGTTGAGTTCTCAAAGCGCGAGTCAGCTATCGGAACATCTGCTGCTAGTATCATTACAACTATTTTAAAGACTCCCATTTCCTTGACGTTCATTCTATAATTAACAATTTTACCGTACTGCTCTTTTACGGTTGTTTTGAAAGGAAACTTAATTATATTCGTAATGGTTTTGCAGTCTTTATGCTTGGCTTTATGCACTCCTAGTAAGTCTGATAGAGATATGATTTTGTTAGGTTTTTTAGATAGATGATCCTAATATTATTATTTATCGTTGCCAGAAATCTATCGTTGCCAGAAATCAATTTAGCATCTCTGCTAAACTGCCAGATGACACTATGGAAATAAAGGTTGTATCACTCTTTTTATAGCTATAATATGAACAATTAATATAACTACCATAGGCGACCTTGCTAATTAGAAATTTCTTCCAGGCAACTTGAGAGATATGTTTCAAAATAATTTGCGCAAACATTACGGGTTTTTTTATGTACGTTGATACTCCTTAGTTTGGTGTCAAATGTTTACTGAAAGACTAGTTTTTACTTACCTAAATACGCCACCAAGATAATATGAAAAGTTACCATGAAAAAGGCTCATGTCTTTTATATTAATTAAAATAATGTTATATTTACTCACAAAAGTGACAATCAAAGCATTATACTGAAATTACGCAGCGCAACATCAGTTTAAGTTGATAACTTATGAATTTTTCAACATCGTGCAACTTCCAAGTTTTAGCATGAAAATATTTCATAACTATTGCATTATTTTTCATTTCATAATGAGTCTGACGTTTTAAGTGTATTTTTCAAGCTATAAATTTGTTTTATTTGCGCGCAGATATATTTTGTGGAGTTGGACAGCTAATAACTTCTATTAGTAATATTCTTCTCTGAGAATTTTTTTCCAACACACTTAGGTACACAAAAATTTTGCAGTAACTGTATTTGATCAAAACGCGATGATTTTTAAATGTCTAAAGGACGCTATTACCAATCGCGAAACGTAAAAAAAATTACCCTAAGCGCTAATTTTTTTAAACTTCATACTGCAACAGAAACTCTCTCTGTTTATCCGTATGTCCATCTGTCCACCTGTCTGTTATGCCTATTATGCTGTCACGTCTAAACCAGTTAGCCGATGTTGTCGAATTATGGGACAATATAATATAGACATAGGTCACCTAGGATTAATTATATATAGTTGTTTAGGAAAATATACAGGTTAACAGGACTTTAACACGAGTGAAACAGAAATATATAGCTAGTTTATTATAGTGGTAAATTGTAATGTAATATCAGAACTCTATTCTATGAATTCTAGGTAACGAATAATAGGACCTATCAATATATGGTATCACGCTTGATTGACGTAGACTGACTCTATTGTAAACGAAATAATTAGTTCACCATTAAATACATGCATTCAATTAATTATTTGTATTTGCTTTGGATATTAAATAATTATGAACTGGTCTAACAACCAAATCGTAGTCGGACCTTATTTTAGAATTTGAAACTATCCTTTCCACTGCGTAGTTTTTAATACGATATAAATTCTGCGTCATCGGGGGATGGCGTCGCTTCACAATAGTGTAATTTTTGCAATGTTAATTACCTACATACTCGTAAGTTTCAGAAACTATGCAATGCAAACATACCATGGAATCTTTCTTCTGTTTAATATTAATACACTATCTTTTAATGGGGGGTAAAAGAGGCGATTATCGGGCTTGAACGGTGGAAAGAGTACCATCGATGTTCCTCTGCACACTCATAGAACATGGAAGTTTTCACAAGAACTCAGTTTACAATCTTTCGCGAGCAGTACAGAAACGATATTCAAAGAGTTTTTGTCTGCAATATAATCGTTTATAGTAAACTCCGCGGTTACATTCGTATTTATGCATGTATTATACAGAACATAAACCTACCCTGTTAAATTACTGTATCTGATAAAAAACGCATAAAAATCGGGTGCGTAGTTTACAGGACCTAAGCATTTTCATACAAGCGACTTTGTTTTATATAATATACAGTGTAAGATTTTGTATATGTACTTTGACCTATGGTTATTGCTTCTAGCTATAAAAATAGAAATAGCATTAATTAATTCAGCGCTAAATAAAAGCCTCAGTCTCCTTCGTATCCTCCGTGGACAGCGAAACACAATTTTGGTAATAAATTAACTCAAAAGAGAGCCAGCACGAGCAAACTAGGAATGGTTTGCGTAATTTAAACACACTTTGTGAAGGAACCGTCTATTTAGAGCGTCTTGCTTTCGTGCGGATCTTTTTAAACCCCTTTTTCTATTTGCGCAACGATCAAAGGAGTAAAATGAGTTTGAACGGCGATTCCACTTGCTGAGTTACAATCGCAGACACTTAAATGTTGGGCTTTAATTGAATCACGATGTTGGAATTCTTACTGTGTTATTTTAGCGTTAGTTATAGTTATAGAAGTACAATTAAGATATGGCGGTTTTATGTTGTAATGCTATTTGATTAATTTGGAATTTATTTAAGACAGGTACCGTGTTTTACTTTAGTAGAATAAAATATATTATGCATTATATTTATTTTGAATCAGAATCGGAATATCTATTGACATATCTAGCAATGTAGTCTATCTGTCCTTGTCCTTTTCTATTTTATTTTCAAATAAATTTAAATACTTTTTGGTTCACTTAATTAAACTATTTATCAGATCCGCGATCTAGCTTTGCTTACAAAGAAAATTAATAATAACTACATAAAGCTTTTATTAAAAAAAAACACACAAAAAGTTTATTAGCCACATAATCTTTTTATATTAAAACCAGCTGATTCAAATCTACCCATTCGTAGCTATATCTAAAGATTTATTCGTGAAACTAGGCACTAGCCCATTTTTACGCATATATTTTTAAAAACGTAGTGGAATATAAAGGAAGGGAAGCATTAATCTTCGTTAGATTATGCGAGTTACGTCGAAAAGCTGAACCATTGTACAGAAAGGTCTTGACCAAGAAAGCATGTTTTTTGTTATAATAACAATGATAAATTGCTAGTTTTGTACATGCGTTGTCATGTGGCTGGGGTCAAACGTTTCTACGATACTTAAGTGGGGTTACAGCGAGATTAAAAGACACTAAAAATATTGGAGTAACGGAAGTTTGTATACAAGAATTATATACGTAGGTGTATAAATACTAAATATGTTTTTGTATCACTAGCTTAAGTGATACAGTCAGGTATTGGAAATGGGAATCTTATATGGATAGATAATACTTAGTGTTTTTAATACCTCTAAATTAACGTTATAAGTAAAAAATCTAAGCGGCTGTTTTTCCTATTAGGTAAGAAAGAATATTTATCAAGATCTTGAAGTAGCCTGTAGTGAATAATATTAATAAAAAAATTAAATTATACCCACTTTTAAACAATTTAAACACTATTTTACAATTATACACTATCCGTTTATGTATATCACATACCGTGATTGCATCCACAATTTTTTTTATCCCATTTTTAACCGACTTAAAAAAAGGAGGAGGTTCTCAATTCGTCAGTATGAATAAGTTTTTTTTGTATGTATGTTCACTGATATTTTTGTCAATTATAGACGGATTTCAATTTTTAAACTTACGTTTTAGGTCTTAAATAGAAACAATGTGACTAATTGTAGAAGAATTGTCGAAATTGGTAGCCTTCATTGGTAGCCTTCTTAATTTACTCCTTTTTAATATTTGTATAAAAGTATTGTACATACAAATATACGAAACAGGCAACAAACAGACAGTTGCTTTATATTTTATTCAACGCGGTATTGTCTCCGAATTTGTGTTACTGATAACGAGCGGTATTACCGTATATGTGTTTTTATTGTGACTTCCTTTAAATTGGGATAATTTATTACATGATGTATAGAGTGGTTTAACGAGATTTTTTGTATTGTATGTTGTATGGATTATGTCCTTAAATGCGCGTGAATTTTTTGAAAAGAAGTTTTGGTAAAGGATTAAGGCTAAACGAAATGATGCTTTATTGAAAAATTTAATATTTAAATAGACAATTAGCGAGTTAAAAAGTTCAAGATATGGATCATATTTAGTAGCCATTGTATAATACGGTGCCAAGCGACAATAATAATAAAATAAGAGGTATATTATTTTTAAACAATGTTATGTGTAAGAATTATCGATCGAAAGTTACACAAGATTTTCCGAGAACCCATAATTATGGAATCATTTTGTCTTACACTAGTACCTACTCTCTTAGACCATTCAGAGTACTCCAAGCAAATAAACTTCTCAACCTTATTAAGCAATACGACACCGTAAAAGCGAAACTTTTTAGTATTGCGATTCATTACGGGAACACACAGAGGCACTTACATTTAAGGGTGCGACTAAAACGCTTTTTGGGTATACCATAAAATATTTATTGCGGAAAGATGTGTCGGTGGCGTAAAGACGAACGTTTACGTGAGTGCCGGTACGCAAATAGGCATTTACGATTTGTAGGTCACGCATGCTGCATATTTATTTGTGACTGGCTGTGCCCAGCGGAATCTCCTGCTAACCCAAGATATTTTGTACGCAATAATAACACGTACAAGTCCACCTACTAGAGACAGTGATATTCCCGTAAGGATACTTATTAAGGGACAAAGTTAACCTCTTGAAATTTTGAGAAATATAGCCTAGCCTACTTAGAAATAATGTTCTCTTTTGGAAGATTTTTTTAAAGCGAAAGTTACGAAGTTGATCTTTTAAATAAATAAACACCGATGACAGATAGCTTGATTTTTGTATGAAAGTATGAAACGCTGACTGTGCAGTGTTGAGTGTATGACGTTTGCAATTTTTTTCAACTGTCTCACTGTCTTAACTAACGAATGGTTAACTAACGCATCTATCCAAGTCTAGTCAAGACTAGCTATAGATTCGTTAGTTAACCTTAAACTTTAATATTTAATTAAATTCATATAGATAATTAAGGTGTTCTACCAGTACGTCATTGAATGAAGTGTGAATAACTATATAAAATAGAATACAAATTTGGTCTAAACGTCACAGTCTTTTATGATAAAGACCATCAATTGTACAGCTGTTATAATCAGGATTATATTATATTTTTTTCTGGATATTAAATACCATACGTTTATCGAATGCTCGTTTAAAGAGACATCTGCATCTTTATCACTACCCTTTTTATACGTCTTCATTCCGACAATGTTTCATACTAAGTCCATATACACACTTGCAATATTTATACCACAATACACTACGAGGAAGTTTGGCACATAATTTCCATTCCTATCACAAAGTATACGAAGTGAATATACAATAAAGCAGCCATATTTCTGTCTACAAACAATGCGTTGCGGGCGCTCCGACAAGCGTTAAACTGAACTCTTTAATATTTCACATTGCGTGAAAAACTCGACCTTAAGATAACATCGCTTTTATCTCGGATTTCAAGGCTCCATGCACAGAATGCCGGGTGAAATCTATCCGTTTACGTGACGTCAGATTTATGGAGATTTTCTTATATAGAAGTTATTGTGGCGTTAGTTTAGTGGTGTCATTTTTATGGAATAGGAGGCAAATGGAGTAGTCATAGGCTGTAAACACTGGTGGACCTAAACGGCTCTGGAGTGATTGCTGGCCTTTTAAGTACGTAATACTTCTCTTCTTAAAGTATTTATTTATTTATTTATTTATTTATTTATATATGTTATGATACGTTAGTAGGCAATATGTTATTAAAGTTGAACGTCTTTATATCTGCTATCAGAACCGTACTATTACTATTGAATTTAGGATTGTGATGACGAATTTGTTACGAATGAAATATTTTTATTCACATTTTTATATCACTTACTCTTAAAGTATAAGTTTTTCTTGTAACTGTAATTAATGTTTTCATTATTACAAGTTTTACGAACCGTATCGTAGTTTTTCTATTTGCACATCAGTCCTGTGACTCCGTTGTAAATCGGGATAGTAAAACACCTATGGTTTTAGTCGATTTAACGCCTGCTTTTTTCCCCAAGGAATCCAGGTATGCGTGACTGTATCTCCGTAAAAGCAAAACCATCCGTTGTTTCATCACCTTTTAATATAATAATAATAATAATTTATTTATACTTCACAATAATTTTTCATTACATTTTTTAATAAAAATAACAATACCAATTGATTACGAGTTACAATTCGATCAAAGCTTGAATCTGCAGACCTACACTAAGTTAGCTTGTGTCGTAGGCCTGCAATCCTTCCTTTGATAAATAAAATTATATAAATGCACAAAAGTTTGTATATCTGCATAGATCTTGTAGTTACCTATAAACCTATAGAAAATAAAGTTAGTAACATAAAAGCTCTAGTTTCCTATACTTTGCGCAGAATAAGACAAGTATAATTGCGGCCTATGAAACGGTTGTATTGTGCAAAGAAACGTCCGCTTTTACTCGAGTACGGCTGCACAAAAGATTCTTTCCAAGGCGATGTTTTTGAACATAGAGTTTCTATTGATTTTTTAGTTTTTTGTTCCACAAATGTTGAATTGAAACAAATGCCGAACGATAAAATGAGAAGGAATGATTAAAAAAATAATTTTGTAAGTTGGTAAAATTAAAGATATTATAAGTAAAGACAAAAATAATGTTCATTAGATAGCATTTTAAGAAGCCAAGACTAATTTCAAGTTATTTAATAATTTAATTATAAGTAAATCACTGATGAAATGGATAAACCAAAACAAGAACCTCGATAGCGAGTTCTTTACATGTATAAATAATATGTATGTATAAATAATAATTGAATTATATAAATATTGTTAAATCCAGTTTCACAACCTCTCTGCCAAGAAGCTGAAATACATTCCACGTGCTTGTTTTGCGCGTCCTCGCAAGTCCGTCCTCAAAAGTGCGCGACCTGAGGAGTTTTGGCGGGAATCGTGCGGCGTCTATATGTAATCTCGATTGAATATTCCTTTTTTGGTGCATAAAGTGATTTAATGTATGATTGTGATAGTGTGTAATGCAGTAAACTAGCTAATAAGTGTCCAAGAAATGAAGAATTCATTTGAGAGCGCTTAGTAGCGCCGTTCCGATTGCTCCAAGATTCGTCTAGGTTCTTCGTAAAGCTCACTATCACTTTACGAAGG
>DWAJ01004250.1:0-13275 GCA_018238005.1 Eurema mandarina
CTGTAAAATTTTTGTGTTTTAATTGTCATTTTCAATAAATATTATTATAAAATATGCCACGGATATTTTTTTCTATGCCTATGACACCTATGACAGCCTATGACACGCAGCAATAATGTGGCTTTCACTTGGTGAAAGAATTTTTAAATCGGTTCAGTAGATCCCGAGATTACCCCTTACAATGTAACAAACACACAAACTTTACTTCTTTATAATATTAGTATAGATTATGCTTATGAAGTAGTTATTTCCTGTATTGTGCATGTTGTGTTTTCCTTTAGTGTCATTACATTAAGCTTGTTGTACTAAGGAACTCATGTTTAATCTGCATTGTGTATTAAATGATGTAACGATTGATGGATTACCTCATATCCATACTAATGTTATAAATGCGAAAGTAACTCTGTCTGTCTGTCTGTCTTTCCATCACGCTAAAACTACTAAACTGAACCGATTAGAACGAAATTTTGTACACAGATGGTTTAGAGCCTGGGATAAAACATAGGCCACTTTGTAACTGGAAAAAAAGGTTATAAAGGGGGAAGGGGGGTCAAAGTTTATATGTAAGTCCACGCGGACGGAGTCGCGGGCAACAGCTAGTAACAAAAAACGTGAGTTACAATCGGAAATCCTATCATCGCCTATGATCTATAGTAAAACATTGTATTACTTCTTTTGGGTTACAAAAATGTCTATCGTCTATATAAATATACAGGAAACATAGTATTCAATAACTGTTTGCGTCTGTATATACATATATTGTGTTTATAAAATACTACCCCAATTGTTTTGAATGAGATTGGTAGTTGGTGAAGCAAGGTCCGATTGAGGTTTAGTAAAATTTTATGACGGACAACTTCTATCAATAAGCATGCGTAATTCTTTGCAAATACATACATATATTCATAACTTGTAATACTCGTAACAAACTATAAAGCAAAACAAAGGAATTATTTTGAGGTTTGCGTGGGCTTAGAAAGCGCATTCAGTTTCACTATTCTTACAGTTAATAACATAAAACGTGTTTTCTTTAATACATTTTAATACGGAGGAGATTTAGTTGCCTTTGTACGTGAAGTTACACGCGGTTTGTCATCAGGCTTCGACCAATAGGGCGATGTGTTCCCAAGAATCAAGGATCCAGAATTCCTTTAAAACGTATTTTCTAAATATTTCTTTATATGTAAATACGGTGTCGTTGTTAAGTATCGTTGTTTCTTTTTAAATAAAATACAATTACCTAAAGTTTTAACATTAGTATTTAAATATTCTAAATTCTTAAGTACTGTATTTGTCATCGTATATTGTATTTTTTACGTGCAGCTAATCAATTTGCTGGTCCAATGTTCTAAAACGATTATCCCAAAACATCGAAGGGGCCTCTTAATTTAAACTATCGTAATTAATGATTACGAAAAGCTTGTTTATCAACATTTGGAATAATTAGGTGACGCGATGACCTTCTTAAGAAATTGTTTCCACGCTCGCGTACTACACGTTAGGTTTATTATTAAGGTAGAAATATTCGATTTAAGCCGGTTTTTACTTCGCCAGCTCGTGTAAATGGCATAAACAATATCACAGGTAAGTTATGAAACACGAATTCAGATAATTAAATTACTATAAGCGCTATTGACTGGTTGAATCTAGGACTTAAATGTGCGTAGTGTTTACCAGCGATTTACCGATGGGGAAATCTATAGAGGATATCAATGGGCCTCCGGTAGAGAGCCATGGGATATTTTGGAATTCTTCAGATGAAAACTGTTTTTTTCTATCTTAGGTACGGTAGCGGGTGGTACCCATCTTCAAATATTCTTCCGCAAACCAGCGATTTGCTTCAGCTAAGATAACAAATATTTCGATTAATTCGATAAAAACTGTACGGAATTACATGCAGTGCGTATAGCTATAGTGATTGTTGAAAAATGTTTGGGTTCATATCCCGGATGCAACCAGGGTGATTGCCATATAAAAATCGGTTTTCTGTATAGTCGGTTTACTGATTATAATTAATAGTTGAATTTGACAACGTCATAAGAAAATACTGATGAAATTGTTGCATTTTTTGCAGATTATGCTTCTTTGTGTCTCATTCCACGAAGTTGTTTGGACTTCAAATGGTACGCCTCAGAGAGAGGTAACGCCGCATGTGTCATGTTATTTCGTACATGCAGCCGGCGCCATTGAATTATAAGACGTTGTCATGTCTATATACTTGTACTATTGGTAGCTCGAGGTAAACTAAAAAAACTACCTACTGACGAGTTATACATGCGAGTTTCATAATAAGATTCAGTGGTTCTTGTTTCAGCGTATTAAATATAATACACAATAATGAAACAATATTTTGTTTTTATTGGTTTACGTCATTACGTTGTAGTATTTTAATCTGTTTAAGATTAGAAAACATTTGTAAATACATTGTAATAACTATCAATAAGTTTTTCATCCACAATTAATCCGCAAAAAAGAAGATTCCGGTTTTGTCAGGTAGCTTAATTTTTATACTAATAATTTTTTATGGGCTAGTTTTTTATAAATTATTGTAAAAGCCTGAATTAAACGTATTTTATTTTTTATTTTATTTTTTTATAGTCTATGACACTAAAAAAATTTGGGGTTTATTAGTCTTTACGAATTTGGTTCTAGACGGTCTAGCATTACCCGCTACAACGTCGCAAAATAATTATTCACTTGAAATTAAATTCTTCTTATAGAAATATCCTACTTCCTACTAATATTATAAATGTGAGTTTGGTGAGATGTGTTTGTTTTTCTTTCACGCAAAAACGGCTGGATCGATTAAGTTGAAATTTGGTATGTAGATAGGTGTGGATTAACGCATAGGATACTTTATATCCCGGTATTGCCCCGGGAACGGGAACTACGCGGGTAAAACCGTTAGTACCCACATAATGTAACTCATCTAATTGTATTGGATTGTTCACAGTGGCGCTTAAGTTTTAGTGCCTTTATCTAACAATTTTCCTTAAGATTTATTTAGTATTTATGTTCGTCTTTCTAAGAACTTTATGCAGTTTTTCCCCGCGGTTTACTCACGAGGAAAACTTAACCAATATCTAAATATGAAAAACAATTTTAAGATTTCCCTATCTGCTAGGAAAATTGATATGTTATTTTTCTCATTACTATCAATTACTTTTTGTAGGTCTGCGTAATGATTGGTATATCGAAGTGATTTATATAAAGAAAGAGTAAACAGTTTTTTTAGAAGATAACATTTTTGAGGTTGTTTGATATAAGTACCTAGTTATTGTTTGTATCTACTAAACCGATTTTGTTAATTCCAATTCCAAACAATAAAAGATTCTTAATTCATCAATGTCCTACTGTATTATGTTTACTTTTAAAATTTACGGAATGTGGTACCTACCTAATTAAAAATTAACTTAATAACTGTCATTTTCGGGCGTGATACATCCTGAAATTTATTACACGTGATGTTACAAAGAATTTAAATAGGGAGTGCTAAATAAAAAAAAATATTTTACGAAGCAACCGCAAAACAATAAAAATAATCATATTATATACTAGAAATCATAAAAACAACTTGTTGATTGATGACATCCGGTGACGTTTGCCGTCTTGAGTCGTTTCGCACATATTTAAGTATCTGTTTAAGAAATTTGCAGGGGAATTTAAAACCAGCCATTTTTTGTTTATTAAATATTCTTATAAAATTACGATATCTTTTAAATATTTTGTCAATTTTGAAGTAACCTACCTACATAATATTTCTGACAATAAATATTTTGTAATTTGATTTAAAAATTCAAAGCTAAAGTCCTTCCCAAAACGTATAATTAATACAACTCTTTCAATACATATCGTATGCAGAAATAATAAACCTTATGTGGAATCGTCAGTGCACGAGTCCGGCTCAAGACTTGCATAAAAGTCTGTTGTGGGAAAATAGTGCGATTTAAGTATATCTGTTTTAATCTATGTGAATTAATCGTATCGAAACTCTTATGAAAATGTATTATCGTATATTAATACTTATTATTAGTATAAAGCTAGTATATTTTATACAAGATAAAGATAATTATAATATTATACAATTTGTTTAGATTTTGTTAATCACAACCTACGTTCGCTTAGTTACTCTGGTAGTTAAAATCTATATCTATACTAATATTATAAAGAATTAAAGTTTGTGTGTTTGTTAAATTGTAAGGGGTAATCTCAGGATCTACTGATTATTTCACCAATAGAAAGCTATATTATTGCTGAGTGTAATAGGCTATATAAAAAACCGAAAAAGATAATTAACATTTTGCCCAACAAAGTGGGCACGGGTCAGCTAGTATATTATATACATAATTATATACCTACTGAATTGGTTTAATATTGAGAATGTTTGTGTATGTGTTTAATATTATAAATGCGAAAGTAACTCTGTCTGTCTTTCCATCACGGTAAAACTACCGAACCGATTAGAACGAAATTAGGTACACAGATGGTCTAGAGCCTGGGGAAGGACATTTTTTTTTAAATAAACCCCCAAAAGGCTGCTCGAGGAGTTGATACTTTTTATAATTTTACGTTTTCACGGCCAAACCGCTGAACCGATTGTAATGAAATTTGGTACACAGAGGGTCTGGCCTGAGATAAAACATAGGCTACTTTTTAACTGGAAAAAAGGGTTAGGGGGGAAAGGGGATCAAAGTTTATATGAAAGTCCACGCGGACGGAGTCGGCGGACGGGCAGCAGCCAGCAGCTAGTGTACTATATATGCCATATGGTACACTCGTAAATCCTACGAACAAACAACTCGATAGATAATGCGATAACACCGCGTCACTTCTGTATAAATAACTATGAACATACAATGTAGTAGCAGTGGCCTCGTGGCTGAATTATTATGTATTTCAGTAGTAAACAATGGCTTGGCACGTGTACCGATTGTTTGGAAGGGCGTATGGAAATTATCTATTCATGTTTCGACTTTTGTATGGACTCACTGTTTTAAGAATACCTAAGGCTTTTATTAGATAAGTGTGCTCTTTTAGACGATAAATATTTGATTGCTAACGTATATTAACATATTCAATTTCACAGAACATCTTAATGGTAAAATACTTCAATGGTTGAATTGGTGGTTCCTGTATTTGGAAAATTATCATTGTGATTATTGTCCTTATGCGTTGAGACGTATCTAATAGAACATTATTAAATGAAAACAACGTAAACAGTAAGACAATAATTTATTAACATACAAGTAACTAGAATCTGGAGGCGAGCCCGCCGCCGCGGCTGTCGGCGTGCGAGAGGAGTTCGTCGCCTTTCTGCTGCACCAGGTTAAGCGCTGCGAGCGGCAGTGTAGCGTTGGACGACGCGCCGACGAGCGGCGCTAGAGCCGCTGCAGGGAGCGCGCGCTCCGGCTCCAGCGCCAGCGAGCCGTTGACCTCGACCGCGACTCTAGCGCTCTCGACCGCTTCCACGATGTTCAAGGGGCCGTCGAACAGCGCTGCAGCGCTGCCTTCCGCTAGCGCTGACAGGGATTCCGCGCCCATTATGTACCGCGTGCCTACATTCAAATTTTTCTTTTTAAATTTAAAATACATATTCTATTTATGTCAGACTGCATGACATATAGCTGTTCATTTGACATATGTCATGTTATCATATTTTATAGCTAAAAAGTTTACAGTTTATACTATCTCGATTTATAATATTATACATAAAACTTTATTTTAAGAATCCGCAATGAAATAAAAATGTTGTAAGCTTATAATATAATATTTGGTATCATAAATAATCTATGACATAAAATTAAGTTAGATAACGTATTTTATTAGAAAATAAAATCTTTTCAGTTTATGTTCAGATCACCTTTTTCATCAACATTCGACATAATCTAAAACTTTGCCTCTTTATAATAGCAGAAGCAAAAATATATTTATAGGTCTAGGAAACTAAAAGGTTTTAGTAGTCAGAAAAACATGCGTGTCGACTCTATTCTCTACTAGAGCTTTATCCTTCAGCCTTCTAGATTTTTATTTATAAGCATTGTAAACAAAAAGACATGATGCATAGCTCTCAACGCGAAGCTAAACATATCTGCATATTTTTAGGCGGTCTAGATCGAAATGTCTGGGTCTAGGTTCGAGAATAGCGGACATCGTACCACAGACGAAGCCGTCGACGATAATAGCCGGCGCCAGGTCGAGCGGGCCGGAAGGAATGTCTTGTGTCCAGCCGCCGGCCGTCACGTTACCCGACCCGAATGGTGTTGACAGCCCACTGTTAAATTATTTAATAAGTTACATAATAAATGTTAACCCTCTTCAGCAAATATCTCTAAAATTTTTAAAGGTTTTTTTATTGTAAACTTATCACTATAAACTGCATAGTATAAAACAAAGTCGCTTTCTCTGTCCTTTTATCCCTATATATGCTTAAATCTTTAAAACTATGGAACCGATTTTTAATAGATAGTGATTCAAGAGAAAGCTTTTTATGTATATACATGTATATGTGTACATGCGAGCGAACGCGGGGCGGGTCGCTAGTTCTTTTTTTTGTTTTTTTTTTCATAAAATCGAAACATTATAAAAGTTTTTTAAATCCCGTAAAAATTGCGCAGCAGTTTGTTCGGCGGAATCAGCGCTTGTTTTTACACATTTATGTATTTTATACATATCAATATAATATATTAGCGGACCCATCCGTGCCCACTTCGTTGGGCATAATGTTAACAATCCTTTTTTATATAGCCTATGACACTCAGCAATAATGTGGCTTTCTATTGGTGCAATAACTACAAAGTTAAACTTCTAACTACAAAGAAAGCAACATAATCGAAGTGTAGTTTTATAAAGCAATAGGGACATACGGACAGACATCAGGGAGCGTTTTATGTGAACTATGGTATTGAAGAGTGCTCACGTGACCAGGGCGACATAGGTGTCGAGCGGGTCGACGACGGCCAGTCCCGACGCCACGCCGCCGGGCCAGCTCGCCGCCGCTGTGGTCGCTTGAGCTTGTAAGTTTGCTACTACCCTACAAAGTTAATAATATGTTTATTTTTATGAAATTCTTCCATTTATATTACAACTAGCAACTAGCGTGAATTTTCATACAAACTTTCATCCCTTATTTTATCCCCTTGAGGGTAGTATTGGTCAAAATCCTTTTTAGCGGATGCCTACGTCATAACATCTACCTGCATGGCAAATTTCAGCCCGATATGTCCAGTGGTTTGGGCTGTGCGTTGATAGATCACTATGTCAGTCAGTCACTTATGAATAATATATATTTAGATTGTCCTTTGTTTCAAAAATGCATTGACCGTCTTTAAATAAGGACAAAATGGGTGACAGGACAGAAGGTAAGTAAGGAAAGAATGGACCTATGATGCTCCCACCTTGAAACACAATATATCTGAAAGCCATTACTTGACGTAGACTTAATCCTGACTAGCGGCATGGCTATCACCTTATTATTACTTGAAAAATGTAACGCTAGTATGGCTAGTGTATATTTATTAGCCTTATCTAATTTAAATAGTATCTACTACTGCGTACTTTTGATAGTGTCAAAATAACTAAGTAGTGTTTTCGTTTGATGTGTGCAATTAGGTACATGTTCAGTGACAAAAAATGAACAAATGTTTTTCTTTAATTTGACATTGATCGAAATGTCGCATTATGCACTGTAATTGGAAAACGCTGAATGTCGCGTCACGGATGTTTAGCACTGGAGAGAATAGCTGCGCATCGGTAGAATCACCCTCGTAATTGACGTATTGGTGCGAGAAAGACAACACGACTGGGGAACCAATCAACGCTCGCGCACCCGACGATCATGCGCCCCGCGCGCCGTGCCGTCCCCTCGATACCTTATTTTTGACTTCTGCGCAGGTTTCGTTCAGCGCTAAAGATTCATGATGATGATCATTCATTCATGAAATGAAATGAACTATTATTTTTTCATATTTATATAAATTATTTCGCTTTTTATCGATCCGCCGGTCTGCAATGAATTTTATAAATACCAAATTCAACTGAACTATCCCAAAAGTCCAGAAGAATACGCTTATTTTACGCGCCAAATAATCGACTGTCAATTTGTCAAATACTTTAATTATTCATTTTATTGACTTGTAGTCATGATGCTCTTAATTAGTACCTAAGGTCAACACGGTACACTGTACAATTAAACGTAAAAATTAAATATTTATTTATAAATGTGTAGCAACGATCTTTTTTATATTAATCGATTATTAATATCAAATGACGCGGTTCAAAAGCAAATAACCTAGTCCAATATCCATTGAGAAGTAATAAAAAAAGTAAGAATGACGCCATGACAGGTCACGTGATGTAAATTTTTGTTGGGCATGCGCCAGTACCGAATATTTTCTGTGTGAATTTGAAACGGTGAGATTTTCTCAAAAAGAAAATAATCTTATTAAATTATTCGCTGTGTAATTTATTAGTTTTTATCTTGTAAACTTTATGAGTGTTTGTGTGTATAAAAAGTGTGATGTTGGAAAGGTCATTTGTGAAAAAGATAGTCGTCTTGATGCTTACTTTTATATGAATTGCAAATTTGTGTCGCTTTACAACATACAGCATCTTATCAGGTAGGAAATACGAGATAACCGCATTCCACAACATGTACTTGCTAATATACATGAATTTCACGACAATTATTGATACTGCAGTTTGACAGAGCTTTGTTGAGTTTTTTGCACAATGTCAATTTCTCATTGAAATTATTCAAAACACTTTCAAATACAACAACGTTCAACCCAATTTTATGACGAAAACATTTTCGCAACGTTATTTAATGTGTCAAAGGGCTATAAGCTAGTTTCTACCGCAATTATCCTTAACTTGACTTGTACGTATTTATACCAAGTAGGATCAAAATATGCAGGCATCCTCAATTGGCATGAGATGACATCACCGTCGTACGTATATTTATACCGCGTTTAGGGCATCTAGTGCTTAAACTGGCTCAAAAATAGTATAGAAAGTTATGTCGCCTATACTGTCGTGACGTGAGTGTATATATCGTAAAAAACAGACTATTAGTCACTCGACATGCTTCGAACATTTCGCTTGTTTTTATTTAATTTAGGTATGTCCCTCAACATTTTAAAAACACCTTAATAATTACAAGATAAAAAATTGTACACAATATATGTCTTATCAGTAGGTAATTTACTTGATTATCTAGGTACATTAAATTTCTTTTAGTGTTACAATTTCAATGTGATAAAAGCTTCAAAAACAATGAATTTATATATTTTACCTCAAGTTAGGTTTCGAGTTTTTTTCCTAGAAACGGTCATAATTTTCAATAACAGGTAAAGATGTATATATGAATAAAGTACCATCTTAAATAATACCCTTTTATTAAAGATTAGTTATGTCATGACTTAAAAAAAAGTTTTTTGACAAATAATTTGGTTACGATTCTTTTGTCCGTTTTATGTGGGATGTGTAACAAGGTGACATACTGACTTAAAGTTTGAGATATTTAGTTTATACAGTTATTATGTTATAATATAATATGAATCGAAAATGTGTTGGTATGCTCATAGCTCAATAACAGATGAACCAATTTAAATAATTCTTGGTTTAGAGTATTCCTGTATGTATGAGGTTGGTTCTTAAGTAAAAAAAATGGTAGGTATAGGGTATAAGATTTCGGGTAGCATAGGGACAAAGTGAACAAACTCATGTCGGGCCAGCTAGTACACAATAAATATTTATTTTTGTGTTCTGTACATTCTGAAACTTCTTTACCATATTTTATTTGACTTACCTTTTGCTCATAAATAATATGCATGTACTATACAAATCAACCTCCCTCTTGAATCTCTCTTTAAAAAAATAGTATGAGAATTGGATGTGTAGTTTAAAAGATTAAAGCATACATAGGGATATAGGGAAAGAGAAAGTGACTTCGTTTTATACTATGTAATGGTTATACTAGACTACCTATTTTTTTTTAATTTTGGAGGTTATTATAGTAACTCCATTTTTTTGGTGGGTATCTAATTTGATCCACCCCAGATTATTTAAGGACACCAGCAGTTTATTCACTCTGCTGGTGAACTCCCGGAGCGTACCTGTATTTTAGGTTATTATAAAATACTGTTAATTAATATAATATAAAACAACAAAAATGTTTACAAATCTTGTATCTTGTTATGTATTTTTCTAAGGCAATCATTGAAAAGTATTGAAAGTTTATGTGTTCGTATGTAGGTTGTGTGTTTCTCACTATTGTTTTAAGAGAGCTCTGTGAAGCAATATATTTAGAATCATTGGTTGCACTGTATTATGTTTAGTTTAGGTATTTTGGAGGTTTAATTTGACAATAAAAAAAAAGATTTAACATACTATTGTATTAATAATAAATAAGTATTTAAAATAAATACATATACAAATGAATCATCATTATTATTACATAGTATAAAACAAAGTCGCTATCGCTCTCTGTCTGTCCCTATATATGCTTAGATCTTTAAAACTACAAAACGGATTTTGATGCAGTTTTTTTTAATAGGTAGAGTGATTCTTAAGGAAGGTTTATATGTTTAATACATGCATAATATAGTAGAGAAAGACTGATAAATTTAGAGGTTTTTTAATGTAATGTCGTAAATAAGAACGTTTACGCTGGCTAACTGTGTTTCATATGAGGACATTCTGTAGTTGCACCCATGCGAAGCAGGGGCGGGTCGCTAGTTTAGTATAAATTAAAAAAGTTGAATTGGAAATGTTAAGTTTCAAAAATGTAACCAATCTATGTAAAAAATGAAAATAAAATTTCAATGACCTATAGTCTCTTGTACTATTATTACGAATTTTAATAGACATCATAAAAATTGGTTTAGTAGTTCACTCATACATCCAATCCATATCCAGTCTTTATTAATAAGCCAGTACAGTAAAAAGTAGAAAGAATCCAAAATAAATGACTCTAAATAAGCATATTATGACAATTTTTAATACCACTTAATAATCTTTATTTTGAGAGTAATACATACTAACCATAATATTATGAAACTATACAAAAACATTGATTTCAAAACATCTAGGTTTCTGACCTCACCTTGGCGATAGGCTATTTAGATAAACCCGTTGTCTAGCATTAGGTCATCCTAATATAGAAATTACGGGTTCAATCATATGATACAATTATCTGTGTATATGTATATGGAATTTTGATATATCCTTGTTACATATAATATTTTGTAATTGTTATATATTTTTAAGCTAGTTACAATTTTTGTTAACCAAATTTTTTAAACTCATTTTTTAACGCACAAAACTGTAAACAAATTAATGTTCTTCACTCTAAGTCTATATTTTGAGTTGATGGATTGAAGTTGATGAGATATTATTAAATAAAGTTTTTAAATAGGATAGTTTAAAAATCCGTAGAGATTGGTGGTACTACCCTCTCACAGAAAACCGGTGTTAAAGGGAGTGATATCTCATCATTAATTTACTGAAGCCTTATGATTTTATTCATTTTATACTTGATCAAGTAATTTTCTGGTTTTTGCCTTTTTTACGTTAGAAATAAAGAAAATATATGTGTTTTAACAAACTCTTTATAATAATTAAAATGTAGATTATTTACTATTTGTACATTATAATACATAATATATACATGTTTTACCTACTTTATCTGCATACATTTTGCATCTACAATGTATATTAAATTTATGTATATTTGAGAGTTGATTTTGAATCACTGTATCCATTTAAAAAAAACGTTATCAAAGACCTAAGCATAAGAGTCATACAGCCAAAGCAAATTGACATTATTTTACTATGTAGTGATTCATGGGTTATCTCGAATTTTTTACCAAATTAATATAAATAATTACACAGATACGTAATAATTAAACTCAAGTATAGTGCAAAAAATGCCTTCATAAGTCTGTGATAGTGTAGTGTTACTGACAGTGCGGGGAAATGATAGTTTCCCGGTCTCGGACACTTGGTGGTGTGTTAAGTGGTGATTCCTGGATATAACGACTGCGATATACGGATTTAATGTGAGTATTAGTTATTATGTATTTTATATGGTGAAGGCTTTTCATAGTTTTATCTTTTATAATGTTGACTTTGAATATTCTATAGTCTATACTTATTATATATAATAATACTTCAGGTCACTTATTATAAGCAGAGCACCACCTAGTCTCACGCTAAGCAGAGCTTTTGTTATGACGACTAGATGATGGATAAATTAGTATAATATATATGTCGCAGGCGGATTGTATAATCCGCTGTATTAAATTACGGCTAGCCGTTTTACAAAACAGGGCCGTTTTTCAAAGCGGTGGTTCAACGTTTAGCCGTATTGTCTTGCGTAGTTTTTGTATCATTATAAAAAGAACTTGATTTTCAGCTTTATTTTTATTAAATTAGGTTAGGTTAAAAAAAAAAAGTTAGTTTTGTATCATTATAAAAAAACTTGAACACTCAGCTTCATTTTTATTAAAGATGAGTAAATAAGTTTTTTTATAATGATAAATAACTAACCTAACCTAACCTAATATATTAAAAAACTAACATATGGCGGCGAATACATTTAGGCGGTTTTTTACTTATCCGCATTCAATACGGCTAATCGTTGAACCACCGCTTTGCAAACGGCCCTGTTTTGTAAAACGGCTAGCCGTAATGTAATACAGCGGATTATACAATCCGCCTGCGACATATACATACTTTTTTGTAAATACTAACATAACTATGAAATTAACTTTTGAAGTGAGGGGATGGCACCCACGACCCTTATAGCTGTGCTACCACAGCAGCATCATCATAATTAAGCTTAAGGTTAAATGGTTGTTAAATATGTTGCTAACATAACTTTTCTTATTATAAAGAAAATACAAAAGTAATCATAAATGATCAATATCTTTGCAATAACACTAACCGTTCCTTTACCTTTGTTTTTATACAGCTTATTACTAGTTTAGGAGTCTATGGGTTCATAGGTTTATTGTAACGACTATCACGCCGAATAAGATTTTTTTTATAACAGCGACCATTCTACAACTATAACAAGAAATAGACTGGCATGATGTTCACTATCAGCAATATCAGATTTTCTTGCCGGTTTTTCTCTGTAGATACTGCCTTCCGAACGGGTGGTAAATGTTTTGTAATTTCGTGACGATGCAAGTGTTACTATATGTAGCCTAATTGAATAATATTTGTATCGGTGTTTGTCCGCCAGATGGCGCACTACCCCCAGCCGTCGACGCT
>DWAJ01004251.1:0-13270 GCA_018238005.1 Eurema mandarina
ACGATTCAAACGTGTTACTAAATGTAGTCAAGTTGAATAAAGATATATTTTACTTTGACTTTGACTATAATATATTATAATACATAGCAACACCAAAAAATACAAATGTATATTACTTTATTTGTCCAGTCTGGGAATCGAAACCAACTGTCTATAAACTGGTATCTATACTTCTATACTAATATATAAAGCTGAAGAGTTCGTTTGTTTGAACACGCTAATCTCAGGAACAACTGGTTCTAATTGAAAAATTATTTCTTTTTTGAATAGACAATTTATCGAGGAAGGCTTTAGGCTACATAACATCACGCTGCGACTAATAGGAGCGAAGAAATAATGGAAAAACAAATCAACGGGGACGAAGACGCGAGCAACAGCTAGTCACTAATAATAGTCATTTTGAAACTGTTTCCAAATTGAAATTATTAAAAAAGCTTAGCTAAGCATTTGGGTATTAAAAGTTTGAGATAAAAATATCATTAGTGGAATGCAAACAACCGTCCGACTCACCGACAGAACGGAAGCAGTAAACGTCGGATTTATGACTGACTTGTTTTCGCTATTCTCACACGTTTTATCATTACAAAACTTTGAAATGCGCGCCGAACTCTGAATCGCGCTTACGATATTTTTTTAAGACTTAGCATATATAGCTACAGTCGATATTGAATCATTGGGTTTGAAGATCTTACTGTAGGTTCAGAGGAAGGTTATATGATATATCCTACTTTAAATTTAAATAAAAAAAACTTTTAGGCTAGATAGTAGTTTTATTTAACTAATGACCTGCCTGATGGTATAATACCAAGTCTATACATAAAAGCAATGTTAATTTAAATATATAGGATGTTGAAAATGGAAATAAAAGATGGGAAAGGCAAATGGATCTTCATTGCACTTATTAGCTACCGAAACGCAATGTTGAAATGCGTCTTCTAACTAAATGCCAATACTAATAACTTCTAACTCTATAGTTTGAAATTGTTTAGTCCATGTATAGGTAAAAGTCGTAGGGCCTTAAGATCCGGTACCGATAAGACTTAATGTGTGAAAGAGAAGCGCTCTGTGACGCAGAAATTAGGCTTTCTCTCTCTTTCCAAGTCGACGTTCATAATTTATCGCCAGGTGTCGTACATGCTACTAATGAAGAACAAAGACTATTATTGTCGTGATATGCACCACCTGTTCGAGCTATGTAGGACGGGATAGGGCTGCCTCAGGCCCATTTTAACAGATAGATTTTGAAGAATTCTTGATGTAAAGCCATGATTTTAGGATGTATTAAGCCTGTTCACCAGGGGTGGTACCCTCCCACAAAAAAGATGTCAAATTATAAGATTTTAACGAGGATGTAGCAATAAAAGAAATATATACACAAAATACTCATTTATTAAAGAGCGACACTAGTGGCAAAAAGTGGACTAAAATGGTTGCGTTCCAATATTAATTTTTTTGACACAAATAGTCGCATCTCATCAGAGACGTTTTTTTCATATTTCATCAGCTAATGCATTGAGGTTTGCTTCAGCTGTCACATAACAAGAATACTGTCTAATTAAGTAGCTAATTACAACGAAACTGCCTCACTGGTAAGAGACTTTCAAACTTTTGGTAGAACTGTTTTTTGCTGATGATTAAAAAAACAAGCCTAACTCAAGTAAAAACGCGGAATACAGCTAGTTAATAAAAATTATAACCATGTATCTATTTTAGAAAACGTTTTATACTTCTATTATTGTTACAAACAATAACAAGTACAGATGTCAATAAAGCAAATGTTGCTATAAACATTTTTAATATTGGACTTCAAACGAGAACTGAAAATTAAAAATTAAACACACATACCTATGTTATGTGTACAAAAATACATTATTTTATTTCAGACAGACGTTGCGATATAAAGAATTTAGCTTTTCTTAGGGGAGAGAGAAATCTTCAAACTATAGGCTTCCTTTTTGAAGAGTAGCATCCTTATTGAATACTTAAATAACAAAAGATTTTTTTATTAACACTATTTTTATAACTAATTAAATTATATTTATTCATTCAATAAGTGGGAACACTGAAGGCTACTTTTTAAGATAAAAACCCTTTGAAAGATATTCCTTAACGCTCGTGGAATGGTGACCTTTTTCATGTATAAATATTACAATAGTCGTTATTTATATTTACAATTGTATGTTCTCTTTTTAATAAGAGTGACTATCAGAGTTTCTTGCCGGTTCTTCTCTGTGCAAACTGCCTTCCGAACCGGTGGTAAATGTTTTGTGTTGACGATTCTAAAGTGTTACTAAATGTAGCCTAATTGAATAAAGATACTTTTGACTTTGACTTTTTGTCTTTACCACATCTGTTATTCCCTTTATCACAAATCCCTTCATTTTGGTGCCTTGAAATAAAAAAAGTAAAAATAACAGAACCTAGAGTAACCTACACAAAATATACATTTAAGTAATATCTTCGTGTGGGTCCATCTGTTTGTTACACACAAACTTTAATTCTATAACTGTGGTTCCCTTTGAACGTAAGTACAATGCCTTGTACAAGGGTTTTATTGACCTTTCCGCGAACCAAATTCTAAGATTAAAGGAGTCCAAGAGCGAACGACGTACGATTCAACACAGATGTAACTTCTTTAAATAATGTAAAAATATCTTTACTTATATTATAAAAAGTAAATGATTGTAAGTTTGTTTGTATTTAAGTTTATGATTTTAATTAATCTTTGTTAATCCACCAATCCAACCAATCAAGACCTTTTCCCTTTTTTGATTTTGGTTATAAATAAAAGAGAACAGTTATGGCATTTCAATAAAGATGTTATTCTGGTAATTCTATACTTTATATATATCTGGTAATTCTATACTTGAAACCCAACAATCAATTATAATTGGTTAAAACAACTGAACCAAATTTTAAAAATATACCAATAGCATATTAGCTATTTTCGTGACTGTTATATTCCTTCCTCTTAAATCACTCTATCGATAGAAAAAAACCGGGAGTTTTGGCGGGAATCGTGAGGCGTCTATATGTAATCTCGATTGAATATTCCTTTTTTAGTGCATAAAGTGATTTAATGTATGATTGTGATAGTGTATCATGCAGTAAACTAGCTAATAAGTGTCCAAGAAATGAAGAAGTCATTTGAGAGCGCTTAGTAGCGCCGTTCCGATTGCTCCAAGATTCGTCGAGGTTCTTCGTAAAGTTCACTATCACTTTACGAAGGGCAGAAAGAAACGACTAACTGACTCGACTAAAGACGACTTGATGACGATTTTACCTGACTCATATGGACTTTTATCTTGACCACGTTGCCTCTTATTATATATTATTATTTACATTGACATTGGCAAATAGCTAAACGCTAATGCCATAATATAAGAAAAGAAAGAAAGAAAGAAAAGTAAAAATTAAAAAAACTTACTCTAAATATACAACTAATGTCATCTAGTGTCAAGTAGAAGAACTACGCACACGTGCAAAGCGGCTTTTTCAAACGTTAGGGGCGTATGTCGGCATTGTATAAAGAAAGTATCTTCACTTGTATAAATAAATATAAGAACTCGATATATTTGTTCAAATTACCTTATAATATCTTGGTTAAGATTCGTAACTTTGTACTTTTTCTAATAATATGTATTATATAAAACATACAATCTTATGTCTTATTGAAATTGTCCTTTAAATATAAAAAGACATGAGCCTGGTTTCTGGCAGATTAGGTAATAATCGCAGAATAGGTTAAGCGACTCCTACGAGAAATAATAAATATCAAATGTCGTTAGTAATGTTAGTATTTATAATATTGTCCTATAATACATATAGAAAAGGAGTCTAAAATGCATACTTTACAATCAATCCATAGAGATAACTAATAAATAAAAATCACAGTTTACGATAGAATAGAACCCGCACTTAAAAGATATCATAACTACTAATTCATAGAGCGTGTCGGCATCCTTTGTTGATGCCGCCAAGTGCCGACTGCCGAATGTTTTTCGATTTTTCGCATTTCAAAGCGATATCTAGTTAAGGAAGGTTGTTCTATTGAAAATTGAGGATTGCAATGCGCGTGAGTATTTTGTTTGTTTTTTTATATATTTTAGACAGTAATATGGTATTACTAATTGTTATAAACAAAAAATATTTGTTAATATTTTTTCTATATAATTCCCTGTAAGTAATTCACGATAAATAATGAATGATATTACTAAAAAACTTGGGTGTGGTTTGGTTTTTTGTTTTTTTAAGCACAATGTTTTATTATTAGTAAAATACTAATTGTTTTAAACAAAAAATATTTGTTAATATGATTATATCTGTAAGTAATTAACGATAAATAATGAATGATATTACTAAATCTTGGGTGTGGTTTGGTTTGTGGGTGTTTTTAAGCTTAATGTTTTATTAATCAAAAGCTTTTAAAAGAATTAAAATCACTTGTTTAAATTACCTTGTTATGCATGAGTTGATTTGGAAAAGAATTTCAGTGTTTTCAAGGAAAGATCCAGAATCTTTTCGTTTACTCTACAATATTGTATGTATCACCTCATAGCAGATTATATTTATTAGATTTTCGGAAAGTTTTTAGTGTCTTTAAAATAATATACTTATAGTGTTACTGTTCGCTAATACTTTACAATCTACCATGGACCCTATAAGTAAACCTTAAAAATTACAATTGAAAAATACTATTTCTTCGATACCTAGTTAGCATTATTTTAAACTAAATCGATTCTAGTTACTTGTTTAATAACTCTTGTTGACTAAAGCTTTCCATTTCAACATTTTAAATTTGCCGCAAAATAATAGCATCATTCAATTATGTTCTGTCGTTTATAATAGCAATTTTTACGTAAAAATAGTTTATTTCCGTTCTAAGCTCGAAGCAAATTTTAATAAGCCTGATTTCTAATTCGTTCTTTAAAATAATAATTAAATTATAACGATATTTATTTACCACTGTGTAAATATTTTAGTATTGTAAGTTAAATATTTACGTAAATTATACTTTTACAATCTCGTTTAGTTGCTATTATGACTATTACTATGAAGTTAAAAGTATATACCTGCCTATAGGGTATTAATGCGCAGCGTATTTATTTTCTTCAAAAAACACTCGACTATTTAAGTCTTAAATATTTGAATAATAATAATAAAATGATTTTGTGATACTCTCCAGTTCGACATGTTTCCTGCGAAGAACAATTACGATTATGTGACTGAAATTCAGAAGATCTGGGAAACACCAGAAAGAAATGGTAAGTTTTTTAGTTATGATTTCATTAAAACTATCGTATTTACGTATTCATTTCGTAGTTTTTTTAAGTAGACTAGATGACAAAGTTAGACTCTCAAAAACTATCTTATTAAGACTACTTAATATATACTAATATATTATTAAAAAATACAAATTTTAAAATATGAAAGAATTTTAAGTACCTAAATACAAAGCTAATAATTTAAGAGAAAGGAACGTACTTAATAGAATTTACAATATAAAACACTAAAGCTCATGCTAGAAAAAATGCTAGTTAAAAATAGTTCTTAAAATGTAATTTGTGAAATTAATTTTTCAGTTTCCGATCAACATTTCAACCAATCTCCACTTCGCTCAGCACCTAACAGATCTTCTGGGTCAACCGACTCAACTTCACCTGAATCATATTTCTATTCATCGGAATTCAACTATAGGCATCAATCCGATAGTCTCTTGAACTCTCCATTATTCCACAATGAACAAGCATTTCCAGACATACCAACAGCTTTTCCAATACGCCAAAGACCTATTCTAGGCCGAAAACTAATTCCAAATGCAACAAATGATCAATGGAAAATTCCAGAACCCAGTAGGAGTTATGAGTTGTTTCCATTAGAAAGGAGTTTTGACTTCACTCCGCCTAAAGAGAGTCCACCACTCCGGTTAATAAGTTCTCCGAAACCAGTTTACGTCCAGAAAATATCACCAATAATGAACCCTATAAACTTCGAAAGACCGTCTTCATCTTTAGGAATCGGAGAGTCAAAGATTTGTTCGTTTTGTAAGAAAAATGGTGAACGACCCAAAGTTTATATGACACATTGGGTTAAAGAGAAGGTGGGAAATAAATTTGTGGTCACCTGTCCCGTTCTGAGGTCTCATGTGTGTTCTACATGTGGGGAGACTGGAGATAATGCTCATACTATGTAAGTTTTTTAGCTTTTAGTTTAAATAGCAGTTATAAGGATCCTGAAATTTAATCTTAGGACTTAATTATACTCAATTAAAATTTCCTAGAGATGAGAATGGTTATAGGATAATAATATGATAATTATATTAGACATATGACGCAGTAACACAACTGCCTTCTGCAATGAGGATTGTGGGTTCGATTCGGCGCAATAAAAATGCATTAGTTATTTACTTTAAATTAACCATTATTGAGTGGATATTACCCAAGCTTTGCCTAGATGTGACTAGATGGCGCTGTGTTATTAAATAAGCTTATTATTTTATTTTCAATTTCCAGAACCTACTGCCCGGTTCTTAGAAACACAAATCATGGTAAACCGTTGCAGTCCACCACCATCACTTTGAAGAACACAAGAATTCTAAGTAACGGTAGGAAGCGATTTTAATTAACATATTTTTTATGATTAAATTTTTATGACTATACATAAGTAATTATAGGTTGTGACCAGCGATCTCGAATTTTTCTTTTTATCGATCTCAAATAAAAATAGCAGTATTTTATCTCGTTAGTTACAATAATAAGATAATAATTATGTTGCTTGTTAATCATTATTTAGGGAAAACCATTAAATAATGAAAAAAAATGTTTATAATATAATAAGATCAAGGTTTCCGGCTGACTATAATTATAATGCTTTCTTTTTAATTGTATTGAATCATGACATATTTTTTAATATCACAAATTGCTTATATACTCTTTGTTTTATAACAGATTTAAAATTATGACAAAGAATATTGTTTCAAAGATATTTTATGATTGCTAAAGTTATACTTTTAAAATTTGATAATTTTGACATATTTTATTATACATATTCTATTTTATAATTTGACAAATGAATAAATATCAATAGTGTATCAGCAAAATTTTATTTTAATGCCGAATTGGAGATTTCTGTAATCATTATTTATTTAAAACACTTAATTTAACATAGAAATTAGTATAAAAAGTGTTTGCCAGTAGCTATTCTGCTCTCTCATATAGAGCGAAGAGATGCCCAACAGTTTCTCTCCTTGTCTATTACTGGCTATTTCTTTGTCCTACTCACTGCTTGACTGCTGACTGCTAATTTCGGAATGAAAATAGTTTTAATAATATTTTAACAGTACTTTTAATAGTTTTAAAATAAAATCATTTTGATAATCTTTATTATACATATTCTATCTTATAACGTGACAAATGAATAATTATCAATAGCGTATCAGTAAAATTTTATTTTAATGCTGACTTGGAGATTTTTGTAATCATTATCTATTTAAAATACTAAATTTAACATAGAATATATTAGTATAAAAAGTGTTTGCCAGTAACATCTTCTATTCTACTCTCTCACATAGCAACGGAAAGAGATGGCCAATAGTAGTTGTCCTCGTCTTTATTGGGCTATTTCTTTGTTCTACTTACTCCGGGTGATAAATTCTTTTACTTCCAAGGAAAGACTTACTGCTAATTTTGGCAAGATATAGCATTCTTTTTCAAACGATACATGAAACATTCAGTGTGTGAGAGAACTAACGCGATATTAAAGCCAAAATGAGTAGATGGTCGCTCTCTATACGACATAATAAAGTAATTCATATAAACGCAATACTATTTCAGTGAAATTAGTTTCGACAACCAACATAGTTGTTATAATTTTAAAGTTTGATTCAAAACACTGACTTGTTTACAAACTAGATGGCGTTGTTTTAAATTTCATTATTCATTGTTTTTTATATCTATGTTTTAATATGAAACTGTATTAATATAACAAATAATTTGTGATAACAAACTCAGCACTCAGTTAACATTTTTATGTGTTAATTATAATAAATATGACAAATATTGTAAATAATAAATAGTATTATTATGGGACATTTGAATATTTTATGTTAAGACATGACTTATCTATATCTAAATTATGACTAATAAGAAATTTATAAAACCTGTTTTTGATTGTATATAACTAATCACGCCTTTCATATTTTTTTCTTTAATATTTTATTTCATTTTTATCAAGAAACTTGACTAAAAAGAATCAAAAGATGACTAAAACTACGTTATTTTACCGTATTTGACATTTAAAATTATTACTTTGATAAGAAAGAGACAAACATACTGTTCGGTATTTAAAAAGCAAATTTTTTTTTGTAACATTCAGCTAGAAGTCAAAACCTTTATTTATAATGCTTGTCTTGACGAAATGACGAATATCTTTGAAGTAATTTAGTATAAGTATTGTAATATTGTATAAGTATTGTATAATTAAGTTAAGATAATAACATTTTTGACGTGACGTCTTATGACTCATGCGGTGTTATTTAGCTCTGAGGCGTTCCATTTAAGGCTTGAAGTGCAAGCGAGAGCGCGGAACAAGCGACAAAGAGGCACAATCGGCAAAATTGCAACCTTTTATTATTTTCTTTTGACGTTGTCACGTTTAATTATCGTCAGTACACCAACTTCATAGACAATTTTTTTATCTATATGTTTGAAAAAGAATGGGAATATTAGCATTAGTTTTTTTTAAAAGCTTCAAATAAGAATTTAGGACTAGTTTTTAGCTTGATATTTTCTGTCTTATTGATTTTGTCTCATCAATAAAAAAACTAAATATTTTGAAATAGCTTTGTAACCTTTTTTTAGACTGCATGCATTGCATTTGTTTTTATAAAGACAGAGATAAAAGTCTAACTTTGAAATGACGTAAATAATTACGTGTTTTTAAATGAAAAAAAAATTCATGAATTTTGTACTTGATTTTAGATTTTAAGATGAATTATGCGTTCGATTTTTTATTATTAATATTAAGTCGATTTTAAAATATTGATTTGAAAGAATTTTTTGTTTTGTTTTAGAGATGATTTTTATTTTATTTCAAAGTTTAATTGAATTACTGTTTGTATAGATGTAATATGTCTATTAACTTATAAGTAATAAAAAACCCTCATACTTCTATGTGTTTTAAACTCTATGATATATATTACATTAAATAGATATATTATAAGAAAAAACTCGATTTCTCTATTTTTTTCTTGTTGGTTTTATCATTTATCTCTTTTCTATCGTTTCGACTTGTATGTATGTGTGCTGCCGCTGCTGCGCGGAACACTTTTCGGTTGATTTGTATAGGTATAACATATCTATTATATAATATTATTGTTTAAGCAAGACTATACCTATTTCCATCTAATACACAATGTTTTCAAAATTTATATTGGATATCTTGGATATTATTCATCATATGTATTACAATACCTTATTTTTCTTTGTAAATTTTAGTATGATTTTTTCATCAATAATACCATACTATAGGTATGTTTTTTATGCATGTATGTCACCGTAAAATTAAAAATGCCGATAGATTATAAACCATCGAGAATTAATCGTTAAATTGCAAACAGTTTCGTTCATATTTCTAAGACATCTAGGCCAGTTATATTAAATCGGTGTTTTTAGTTTTATGTTAACAATGATTTTCTAAGTAGATTCGTAATTAAAACTACTTATTTTTCTAAAGTACATACAGTACATATTGTTTTAAGTTTTTCTTAAAATAAAATTTAAAAAAAAATATTTCGTGTTTTTCTGCTTCGGCTGTTCCTATTTATGTATTTTTTTCATGACGTGCCTACGTCATTTGGACTTCTTGTCAATTCCATACTAAAATATTGAAAGAATTTTTAAAGTAAAATTATTTGTATTAACGTAGACGAAATTTGATAAACTAACAATTCTGTTTATTAATAAGTATTTAAAAAAGGCACTATAAAAATCTTAATGTAAATAATTATTATGACTAAGTAACGAAGTCTAACTAGGTCCCTACTATTTCATTCCTGCATCACTGAAGACTATTTTTAGTTAGTATTTCATGGTCATATCGTCTCGAGTTTACGTACGTGTAGTTTTCACAACGTTATGGACACGTGTGACCTGCTATTCTTTAAATAGTTACTATAATCAACATTCTGTGCATCTTTGAGAACACTAGTTCCGAAGACGAGTGTTTAAACGAAAATCTTATAAGAACTAACTCGCTCTTTTTATTGTTGAATTCGTTTTGAAAGTAAAAAAAATAAGTAATATGACTGCGTACGATTGGCCTATCGATACTGTAAATCTACCTGTTATGCGAATGGTGACACCAAGAAATGAAGATATGTGTGGAATATACGGCATGTAAGTTAATTAAATATTTGTGTATATTTTTTTTGATTATGTACATAAAATAATTGAGGCACATATAATTGATCTTAGTAGTAGAGATAAATTTAATAACTTTTTGCAACAACAGAAATTACATTAAGATGCAACGAATAGTTATATAGTTGTAGATAATATTTTCTGATTTTGCTATAAGCACGATATCCATTATACCTACAAAGATTTATTATTTACATTGAAAAATCATATTTATTGAGAGCTTATCCCGAGTAAGGTCTTTGCTTTGATTAATTTATATTCAAGTAAATAAATAAACCAAAAATCCGGTAACTAAACTCAAATACAGGTCCTCTACAGTCTAGATTAAATGTCACGGTGACGTTTATCTGACACATCTGACATCTGTCAGATTTTATATTTTCTAAAATTTTCACGTCAGTTTTCCTCACATTTTCCATCGGTCCACCGCCTTCCAAATTCCTGTGCAGTGAAATGAAATAGCCAAAAAAAATGAGTACGACATCAATAAAAGGTTTGTCCGGGGCCCCGTCGTCAGCTAACGTGAACGCGGACGATGACGATTATTGTGTTACACCAGAATTCATTTACGGTGGACCCTTCATCAGAGTTGAAAAACCGAATCCGTTTATAAACACCGCGACTCCTATCAATCTTCAACTGCAAGGCACGTTTAAAAAGTACGTAGTTTGTAAGCGAGTTTTACTTATATTTAATACTTCCTATTTATAGTCAATTGAAACGATTTGAAATTGATGTTTACTCTAAAACGCAAAATATAATTTTTAACTAAAAAGTACCTTAATAACGCAGTATATTAGTGTAACTAAATATGTGTCAATAATTGCTCTGAGTTAAAGCATAAACATGTAATATATTAATACCAAATATGTTAAAAAAACTTTCTATCACCTGTAAATTATCATAAAATTACCCTCTGTATTATTACACTCATCTAACCAGGGCTGCAGTTTTGCCTATGTAAGCTAAGAATTAATTCTTATGTTAAGTAGTCCATAACACTAGAATAACATAGCTATCACACAGTCAAAGTCAAAAACTCTTGATTCTATAAGATAATTATATTATATCACCTGGAATCAAATAATGTATAGATGTGGCTATGTCCATTCTGATATTAACAGAAACTTAAAAAATTTGACATGCAAATAATATAACACACAAACATGAAAATAAAGTCTCTAGCTTTATTTATTAAAGATATTACATAGAATAAAACAAAGTTGCTTTTTTCTGTCTGTCCCTATGTATGCTTCTATCTTTAAAACTATGCAACAGATTTTCAACCAGTTTTTTTATCAGATAGTTATTCAAGATACAGGTTTATGTGTATTAACCAATTCCGTGTGGCGATGTTTTTCACAAACTTTTGTGCCTGGCGTCAACAAACATTTCGTCCTTACATTTGTATCCTCTCAGGCACCATATGCCATTTGCATAAGAATTATATGGTGCCTGTGTGGCATCATCCGCACGTAAAAGGTTAATAAATATATAAATCCAGGTAAAACTATGGGGCACAGCTAGTTAAAGATAAACTATTTACTATACTAATGGAATATTTATATGAGAATACTATCATTTATCACACCAATTAAATAGAAATAAAACAATAAAGAGTTATCTCAAGCAAGATAATAATGCATTTATTTTATTTGCTCATACACTTAATAGAATACACCGAAATAGTTCAAAGCAAGAAAAAAATTTAAATTATATAATTTTATTTGGGAATAAATTTAATAAATTATTTTCATTCTAATGTAAATATTGAAGAATTTAATTTAATTTATAATATAAATGTTCAGAACAGAAGCAACCTTTGACCATCTACTAACTTGATAAAGTTGATTATATAATAGCATAAACTATATTATACTTTGTATATCAGGATGTACACACTATTTATTTATATTATTATAAAGGGGGTGGGCATCCATGGAATACTAATTGATTTGTTTTTATATTTAAAGCCACATAATAAAATAGGTAAATATTACATACTAGGTACAGATTCATATCTATACTAATATATAAAGCTGAAGAGTTTGTGTGTTTGTTTGAATGCGCTAATCTCAGGATCTACGGGTTGGATTTGAAAAATTCTTTTTTTATTGAATTAACCATTTATCGAGGAAGGCTTTAGGCTACATAACATCACGCTGCGACTAATAGGAGCGAAGATATTATGGAAAATATGGAAAAAACGGGGAAAATTATTCATATTTGAGGGCTACCTTTGCGTGCGCTGCGAAAACGCTTCAAGATACAAAAATAATATGTATCAAAGAATTATTCCTCTTTAAATGATCTAAAAAAAGTCCGCGATAGTATGTATCTATCTTCTAAGATTGACTCACTATAACATAATAATAGAAATAAATCCGATGGGGACGAAGTCGCGAGCAACAGCTACTAGCGTACTACATATATGATATAGACTGGAGTGATATTATTTAAGAATTTTTTACTATCCTTACAATAATTGTAAATCAGGGATTTTTATATGTATGTATGTTTGTGAAATTCCCGCAAAAACTTCGAGCTGAAATTTGGCGTGTAGGAACGAAAACTACGAGTAAAACCGCGTGGCGAGGCTATTAATATTCATTTTTTTGAATAATTCTAAAATTAAAATTTAGTTACACTATTTAGTGTCTACACGATAAAGTAATAAAACTGCTTACATTGACGGTTGAACCTTTTCAGAGTAACATTTTTAAAAAAAATATGGATAAATACTGAATAGGGAATACCATTTAGCAGTATTCGATTTCTAATTAGTTAAAAGTAGTTTTTTGTTATCATACAGGACTGAAATAAGACGCAATATTTGATTAAAAACTCAGTGT
>DWAJ01004252.1:0-13270 GCA_018238005.1 Eurema mandarina
TCTGCCACTCTTGGCCCTTGTGTCGGGGTGGGGGGTCACTGTTGGCATTACCGCCTACTCCCCCGACAGGCCGGCCCTTTCGGGCTACACATTTGATTTCTTTTTTTTAAATAAACACATTATAGCGGGGCCCAAAAAAGGACCCCGCCGTTTCAAAAGAAAACATAGAAGCACTCATAACGCCGGGCGGGCACCACCAACAGGGCCCAAAAGGACCCCGATTCCACATAACATAAACAAATTGTAACAACCTCGCGGGGCCCAATAAGACCCCGCCGTTTTAATAGAAACCCACATGCAAAAAACACATAACTTTAAGGCATCTAAAATACCTACCAAAGCAATTAAAATGGGATATTTTTTTAGGCACGTATCTGCGGACCTCACAAGTTAATTATATAAACATGAAAATTTAATAATAAACTTCAACAAAAGGTAGTTATAAAATTTGCATTTGCTTACTTAATTGTTTTTTCTATTTAAAACACAAATAAAATTGTTCTTCTTTTGAAGATACACATTGGTGTATTGAGTTGCAAATATTTTTGTATTCATATAAATTAATGAAATAAATCAAAGTCATAGTTTAATTTAAGAAAAATCTATTGTTGAGCTGTCGTATATATTAAACACAACATTCAGAAATATATAGCGAGAGAGAGCCTTAAATACTGTTTTATTTATCGCTTAATTATTTTCATAAAAGTAAATAAGTCATGTTTGTTTAAAAAAAAGATTGGAATCCAATCGTTTGAATAGGGGAATGCTATTTGACCAGGCTAAGGCCAACCCTTGATGATGATGATTTGTATATTCGTACATATATAACTCTTTCATCCATTCTACCTTTGTACCTGCTATGTGGAATATGGTAATAGAAATACGCTTCAAAATACACCTGATATCTGTGGGAATAAAACATTTCCTATCATAACTTTGAATGCATACATACAACTTTTCTATGCATCCAGTTATATCTACTATACACGTCGAGTTGTTTAGGATTTCAGTATCGTCCAAAACTATAAACTTTGTATCAATCCTCATAGTATAAGGTACGCTCGCTTCTGTAACAATATATACAATGAAATGTTGTTTATAAAAAAAATAACACAGACAAATAATATATTTAGAGCCTATACAAGTTTATATCTAAATCTAAAGATAAGGTTGAAATCTTAAAGTGACCAACGAGTTCGTTCAGTCTTTGCCTTTCTGAATGTCCTTACATGTATAGCTACTTATACTTATATGCTACTTATATCTTTAAAAAGCTACTAAGAAGAAGGCTAAAATTATGTAATGCGACGCTAAGGTGAATCTTATGTATTTCTAGATAATAATTACGCACATATTATAAATGCTTTATCGTATCCTAATTTCCTGTATTCTCAACATACACTACGTCTAATAAATGTGTTTGTTTGTACATACACGAAAGCTATAAATTCGTTAGTTGTAAGCCTCTTGTCTCGGTTTGCCAACTAAATTCTCTGGCCATGTTAAATGAAAGCAAGTGTTGGCCTGCTATATTGAACATGACTTAAGTTTGCCACTCGCTGTGGTAAGCCTCCAAGCCCATGCACCAAGTAGGTCCCAACATGCAAGACCAATAGTTTGTACTTCTCGTAATATCTTTAGGTAACTACTTATATTTATATCTTCTATAAGTTAAAGCTATCATTTGCACGTGTCTTAGCTTATATATATTATAAAGTGAGAAATATCTAATATATCGCCTTTAAGCATATTATTATAAATCTAAGGAGTGATTATATCTTGTATATTAAAATGTATCAATAATATATATTTGTAAAGAAACAACGTTATCATTTAAAATATTTTAAGGTATGTACATTTTGCAAAATATCTAAAATTAAAAAATATATATATTTCCTCATGGGTTATTGACTAGATTGAATCCTAAAAGTATTTTCTTGGCAAATAATCACGTATTACTTTAGCTCGTTGTTCTCTTAAGGCCATATGGAAATCAATGAATGTTCCCGTTTGCGTACTCCCCACATTCGTATTCAATATAGTGCAAGACCAGCAATCTACATCTGGCTACGACACTGAGTCTGAGATAAGCACATTATACTATGTGAAAACACAAAGATTCCAGTAATTTCTTTGCGAATTTCTCTTGAGAAATCCTTGTTGATGGAAATCGGAAATATCTTTCTTGCCTTCATATACCTTTTACGACTTACATTGTACGCTGACGTTATCTTAAACCAGGCTTGGCGGTGAGAGGTCTGAAAATGTCATAAAAGTAAGAAATTTTTCATTTTACTTCCCTCGTAAATCTTTAGATGCTTAAAATTAAGTGCACCTTATTGTGTACCAAAATTTTTATAATCTTAAGCATTTTGTTTCTCTGTGGAAATCCAAAGAAGCTATCTATAGGAACGTACCGAATTAAAGTCTAGTACGGAAGATCATGCATTTAAAAATTAATAACTTTCATATAAAATTATTTTCAAATTGGAACATAATATGAGTAATTTCAACTGTGACGCTGTTTTCAGGCCTCCTTAGTCACGTTATTGCGTGATGACATTTTTAAGCATTTTAATGTTATAAAATGTAACGTGTATTTTTGCGATTACTTTTATTAAAATAAAACTCATTTAATTTATGAACAGTTGAACGGCTTCTTTCTGCAGTAATCATACGGCATACCAAATATTAGATTACATTCATACAATTTTAACTATATGATATGATGCCCGCTTAATAATAGATACCTATATTGTTATACTTTGCACCAAAATAGTTCTTTGCTCATTTTAATTAGCTGCTTTATATATAGCACATTGCTATATAGCACATTAAATGAAGTAAGAATTAGTTCAGTTACGAACTACAAAGTTGATAAATAATGTTTTACTACACCATAAGGTTAATGCTTTTGCCAAACTAATCCTGGCGCAGCAATCCTATTTGATGTGGTTATACTTGAAATATGTAAAATAACGCTCCAAATATGAGAATTAGGCTTCGGCACGGGAACATAATCACGTTCCTTGGATTACGGGATTAAATATTACGGAATAAGTAATACTTTCAGCTTTGGCTTGATAGAAATGTCTTTATAGAAATGGTGGTTATGAAAAACTTACGTATACGTGATATTGTTCAATTATTTTAAACATAGTGATACGTTAATGCATTATTATATGCAATAAAAAGTTGTCGTATGAATATAATTTGAATTTTATATTATATTTGTTTATGTATTGTGAATGACTAGAATAATTGCACATTCATTTACCTTTAACAAGAAACATATTACCTTGCGTTTAAAAGTTATAATTATTTTGCAACGTCAAACATAAAATCTAACGCATGTCCAAAAAGGTTTGAATTTCACTGGAAACACAAAACTAATTACACAAAATTTCCCGCTACAAGTGTATTAAGCTGTTTGATAGAGCTTCAGTTGTTATTTCGGCGCCATCATAATAAAGGAATCTTTAATGTGGCCCGTTTTGTTAGTGTAGTAAATTCTTTAGTCGAACTCTATGTCAGACATCAATCATTTTACGTGTATTTGTAATATTCATGACAACAATAACCATGTTAATGGTATTCAATAAAGAAGCATTATATACTCTGAACATATTAGTTTCGCTCCATACGCTCACTAATGGCAGATGGATCATAAAATACTTATTGTTATTTTACGGCAAACACCGATGGTCTCATTTTTATATTTCATTTCACGCGATATAGGAGCAGTTAATTGACTTTAACGGCCCAAGGAATGGGACGTTATTGACTTTCAGTGAACGCACGCTCACGTAAGAGGGTTAAATAATCCAGAGAAAAGGGTTTAATAGATATGGGTTTCGTTTAGTTTAACACATACAGTGTTTGCTTGTAACTGGGTATAATACGCCGTAAATCTTCTGGATTACAATGATACCTTATTTTTCTTTAGCTTCATTTATTAGTTAGGAGTTTTGTAATATCATTGCTAGTTATATTATGCAGCCTAATTGAATAAAGATATATTTGACTTTCACTGTTATAGTATGTACGTATTTTAAATTATAGTAAAACCTCGACGTTTTATATAGTAAGTAAAAAACGTGTGAGTAAAGATTGCTAATATTTTTTTCAGGAGAGCTTAAATTGTAACTTCGTAAACCTTAAATAATTAATTTACGTAACAAGTTTTAACGATTTACATTTCCATCAAATAGACATGTGACTTTTGTAAATAGCTATATTATAATATACTATTGATACATTGCATGTTGTATAATTTTCAAACTATAAAAATAGTATTTCAATATAGAAAACATTGAAATGGTCTGCTTGTACTTATGCATCATGTTTTATATTCCTGAAAGCTCTAAGAACTAAAAAATATCAAAACCATTGGTGATTTGATTATATCGAGCAGAATGGTCTATGGTATAGTTCTTGATATGGTAATCAGTTATGTGACATTGATGCTAAAAGCCTGTCAGTGTGGTAATCCTAAACCATCCACTCGTATTGATAAATTACCTTAGTAGTCATTTATCTCTATTTGCCTAAACAAATCATCAAGTATTCTAGAATATATTTGGCCATAAAGCTTTGAATTATTAGTACATGTTGGAAGTTCTTTCACCGTAACAATTATTAAAGTTACAAATTTAGTAATAACCTTTCAGAAGAACCAAACTTCAAAAAAAGCTAGCTTATAAATTAACTTCTAAAGCATTTTAAATCTTAAGCCATTTCCAATTAAACTTAGTACTAATAAGTTACAGGTTCAGAATAAATCGTATAACAAAAGATATAGAGGTCCCATATCCTTTCTATTATCTAATGTTTCAATCAACATTGAGCTATTAATAAATGATATGTAGTATAGTATATAGTACGTTACGTTTAGGAATTGTAAAATAAAATTTTAATTAATCGGGCGGAACGTGCTGAAGATTTAAGCGTCCGGATGAACGTTTCGTCTTTAGCAACGTATGTGAAGGTAAATAGTCAATTTCCCTGAGAGGTGAAATTGCTGTGATGCCGAGATAAGTTCGGTCGGGTACTTACTTTGAACGAGAGCAATTCCCAAAGTCTCGCGTAGGCAAATTGTTTGAAATTATAACATACCTCGGAGTTCGTGTGAAAAACGGAAATTGTGCGTATTACCACTTTAAGGGAGATCGCCGTATAATCAGGTAAAGGCTGAAAGGTTTGTTGGTGCCGAGAAAGGCGAAGTTAAGGGCGTTATACGTTTATTCATCCGTACACAATTCTACAATTTGCGTTGGCTTTTATCTTTTTCCTTGACAGTGTTTGACAATAGGGTGCATATTAAACGTGATATGACTATTCTACACTATTGCAAGAAAGTTAATACAGTATGCATTCATAAAATGGCACAATGAACTAGGGAATTAAATAACCACTTAAATTTATGTATTACTTGCCGCGTCCCGTGGAATAACTCGCTTTTATACATGTATAATATACGTAAACCTCATTCTTGAATCACTTTATCTGATAAAAAAATCACCTGAAAATCTGTTGCAAACAGTTTTAAAGATTTAAGCGTACCTACATAGAAGACTGTTTTATATCTACTATGTAATGACGACGTGCGACTTGATTCATCCTAAATAATAATATTATTTCATTTATGACATAGAAGAACGAGGACATCGAATTACTTGGATGCGAAGTTGTTTATATGAATAAGCAGCTTGCAACGTTCAAATCGGTATTTTCTCACACAAACCCCTGCACTCGGGAACAAATACCCACGTCGCTAGGGAAAGACAAAATCATACCTGCACATTGACATTACCAGCAGTTCAATGCGCTTCACAGTATAATGTGGAGCTTAACTTCACTTCAATTAGGTCAAGAGGATGCAAATTAGTGAGAAGCAAAGCATCAACAATACTAATAAGAATGATAACATTCTGTTAGTGTTTCGCTTTCGAGTACCAAGAAAGCCTATTAACTCCACCTCTATAATATATTTCAAATATGTTTATTTCATAAATATAATTAACTTAAGTGTTTGTTGGACTAATCTTATTATAACATGCAAAAAATTCAAATATTTCCCTATGACTGATTATCTTATCGTTCCATTGTATATTCAATCTCATAACTTATCCAGTAAATAGGAATGAAATAAAATTTCACGTTTGTTTGCAAATTCACTGAAAACAAATTCTAAGCCGGGTGTTCAGGCCACGTTGGATAATACACATGTTGTTGGCGACGCATAATTTATGTGCTTCGGATTATTGCGAACAATGAATAAGCTGGAATTGACTGCATACTAAAAATAAATTGTTTATTAAAAACACTTTAAAATAGACGATAAGAAGTTAGCGTCTCCTACATAGCTAAATTAAATTGTTCAGGTAACTTACGTTGCGTCAACTTGGGAACACGCTTAGACTGTTGCATAGAAAACAAGAATGTGTTTAACTAACAAGAAAGCCACCTTATACAGAACTTAGTATCTTCTTAGATGCTAAGTTCTTAATAGTTCTAATCTTCTTGATAATTTAATCTAACATATATCGAACTTTAACTAAAATAAGTAATTTCACGTTGGATTTATATACTATGATGGCCTATGAAGGTAACGAATTCTATGCTTAATTTAATGCAGATCATGATTCTGTATTATAAATTGTTAATGTTTAAAAAAGCCTACATATACAATTATAAACTGAATAAATATATTAAAAAGAATAGGGTCCTAAGTTGCTAAAAACACAAGTCCAGATAATGTTAATGTTATATTATATCAATGATGTCCTTTACTATATGTATTTGAGCAACATGAGTAATTTTAAACTATGCATATGAAGATAATTATGCAATAAGTACGAACTAATGACAATAATTTTCTGTTGTGACAGAATAATTTAATCTTAATATTGTGTATTTCATTATATGAAAACATTTAGCCTCGCGGTTTACGTAAATAATAACTGTCTCGCGTCTAAAAGGGAAAGCCTTTTAGCAAAGGCGAAGTGTCGTAAAATTACGGACCCGCGACTTTCTGAAATAATTTATGGAATATCTAAAACGCTGAACTTTTTACGGCCTCAAAATGTAAGGAATTGTATGAACAAATACTTTTGTTCTTTTGAAATTTGTCTTACCACAAATTTATATTGTACAAAGCATAAATATACAGATGATATTGGTACAGTCGACTACAAAAGTATATTAATAAATAAATTGTATGTTTACAAGTTGTAAGTAGCATACATAATCATATTATTGGGTATGTATACTACTAATGTAATATTAAAGTGTTAGAATGTTTTGTAAATTTCAATGTGTAATTTACCTACTTTTGTAGTAGACCTTTTATCAGTTAATATGACTGCCATAAAAGCATAGACTGAATAAATAATTGCAATAATTAACTGATGGTTGTAAATAATTGTACATTTCGAATATATTATGTCTACGTGATAACAACAAAATATACACTCATAGATAATTTTTTAATAGTAAGCCTATAGTATGAACTTTATGTAAGCTCGTTTGTTAGGTGTGATAGGAATGTTACACGCTCAGTTTGCTTGCTGTTTTTGGTCGGGGCTTTGTGTTTTGTAGAATTATTAAAGCTTACAAATAAGATTATGAATGTATTAAGTATCCATTCCAACAATCTGCATCTCATTTTTATTTTGTTTTATGATTATATTCCAGTGAATAGCATTTAAAACAGCAAAAGGTTTAGACCTAAGTAGTACATTTTAAGATCTCAGGGCAACTCGGGTCGCGGGGGCTTTACTCCTTTATCACGTGCACAAAAGCAAGGCATGCTTACAAGAACGTCTGTAATTGAACACGTACGACGCGATTTATTTCAATAGAATTTTTCAAAGTGAATATTACAAGGCTAAACATGTTCTAGGCTTTTCAAGTGGGTATAGAAACACCAATGAAGTTGTGGAATGATTGAATGAGTGTGCATTGAATTTCATGAGAATTATCGCAGTTTTGCCACAGTTGGAGTTCAGGTTAAATACTTACCTACTAATAGTTACATAGAAACTCTAAGGATTTTTCAGAAGGAACATTTTTGTTATTTATTTTATAATATTTCGTTTGAAAATGATCGCCAAAATTTTTTAAATGTCTTTGTTTTGTTAAACTTTATTTTTTTTAATTTAGACGAATTTTGCTTATACCTTTTCTTGTTGTTTTAATATACTAAATGTCAGCTTTGACATTAAAAGGCAACACGCAGGCTGAAAGTTCTTAGAAATTACCTACAAGTTAAGTAATTTTGAAGGTCTAACTTTCCAGACAAGACCGTTGTAGGCATACTTTTCTTCGTTTAGGGACCCTATAAGTATGCATAGCTTTGGATCATTAAGTGAAAGTGTAAAAGACATGAAGTCTTGCTTTCTTTTAAGTCCATTCCCAAAAAACCTGTCAGTGTGTATTTTACCTTTTTATATTTAAAATTGAGTTTCTTATGAAAAAAAAACCAGAATTTTTCAAAACAGAATCTACCATCGGTACTATTGGAAACACGTCTCTCTCCTCAATAAAATCGGTGACATTTACCGCTCACATGGCCATCCGTTGATGAATTGGATTGGAAATCATGAATACACATGAGCTCTCGTGTTTCATTTATTTGAAAAAGGATGCGTGTACAAATTTAATAAGATAAAACCACAACTTAGAAACATTTAATTTTTTGTTACCCATTAGTAATTGATACTTCATTTTTGATACAGAACTAAAACTGTGAAACTAAATGCAAAACTTGTATATGGTTTTCTTATAGATGCAACTGTCAGGACGGCATCAAATTGAAATAGGTGTATACGGGAATAGTTAGAGTTTGACTGTGAAAAAATCATATCGTATCTCAAAAACTCCAGCAAACTGGGAACCCTCTCTTATTTTGAAGTCAGTTGTAATTTTCCAGTATAAAGATAAAACAAAAGGCACGATCGCATTGTATTTATTACGTCATAAACATTTTAATGTTGGAATTTTTCATATAGCGTTAATGATGACCCAAATATCTGATGAATAAGATATATTAAAAATTTATATAGATTATAATGATTAATAATGTCAAGGCTTTAAATAACCACGAATTGTTTAGAATATTTATCTTAACAGTACGTTAATATTGCACGCTTTATTCTCTCCATGTAAGGATGAATAGGCAATTTGCCGAAAACAAATTGCTATGATCTGTAGATAATTCAACATCTCCATAACAAAGGAATTTACATGTTGTTAGTATGTATTAATTAAGAAATATTATTGCGAAATGGAATATGGTGTAACGTTGTTTCTTGTTCTATATTAATTTTAATTAAGTTGGAGATTTGGGGTTTTGATCTAATTATGCATCACATAGTTTGTACAGATAAAAGAATACATTTAGATGTATGACATATAAAAAATTAATATTTTACATGAAAATGTTTGACCGCTAACTGCTATAGGTAAAAAGTTTTATAATTTTTTTTTATTAGATACTATTTAATGATTATTTATAGTAGTTATCAAAATATTATGTATAACCATATTATGTATTAGGGCAATTTCGTAAAGTAAATATACCTACTCATTTTTAAGTTATTTCTTCTTCCTTTCTTCTTTTGTTTTAAATGTTGTACGCAAATTTTCTCTAACCTGTCCTAAAACTAGCTGAAACTGCGTAGACGCTCTGTAATTAGCTTGGTATTTCTCGCAGAGGTCTAAAAAGATCGGGTGTAAATATTTTAAAACCGCGTGATCGAGTGTCGGGAACATATGATGCAGGGCGTGGTCCCCGAAAAGAGTAATTACAGCGAATGTATTGTTGTTTACGTCCTTGCGGTCCAAAAGGGCCTCCACTTGGTGCTCGCCCCAGTCTGGGGTTTCCGAACTGAAATAAATTGGTTCAAGGATTATTTAATTCATCTATATTAAAATCAAAACATTGAAAAGAGAAATGACTTGATTGGCATTGGAGCTGCTTGAGCGATTTTAGTGTGATTTACGAAAACGCGGGCGAAGCCACAGGGCGCCCTAGTTTTGATAACTACGTAAATTAAATAAAGGAGTTATCAAGACTGTAACAGATTAAATAATTAAAATTTAAAGTTAGGATGTTAGCAATATAAAAACCTTGTTTCATTTCATCGTGTGCATCGTAAATGTACGTAGGTTATTAAATAAGTGTTAACGTTTTCAAAACTCCTGCCTAACTTAGTAAACTTATATTTTCTTGTATAATACATTAAGCAGGAACTTTGTCTGCGATAAATTTAAGTTTAATATCTTCAACCGCAGTGAAAATCCTAATAGGTACGTCTGTAGAATAAGAAGTATGTGTTTTGATATTGGTACCTTGGTTGATCACCGTCCTTGATAGCGTTCGTATGATGGTGAGCTGCGTTAACAGCGATCAGGAAGAATAGCAAACTGCCTGTACAATTGATCCACAGCCACGTGTAAAGCACATAAAGGCAGGAAGCGCCACTCGTCAGCCACATGGTAAAAGGTAGCGTGAAACTAATGGCGTCATGCCAACGATAATGCATTCTGGAGAAGTCTCCATGAAGGAACGGGCTTGCAAACCTACAAAGGATAATGAGATTCGTAGTCACTATAACAAATATTATATAGGAATTAAATAATTTATATATATAGTAAGTCATAAAACATTATGTAACTTTTTAATTGTGTTTCGGTGAATAATTATCGTTCTTTAATTTTTTATATTATGTTTTTTAAAACAAAGTATTGCTATCTTGTTATAACGATGAATAAGGTCATAAACTGTTCGACAACAAAAATGTATAAGAGGGAAGAATAACGAAAATAACTAATTAAAATAAATCCACATTACCTCTTTACAAAGTTCATTAAAAATATAAAAGGGAAAAAAATGAATTGCGTAATAAATCCAATCTTGGCATGCAGTGGTTTATCCGTTCTTGGATTGTAGATTAAGACTGGCTCAAGGGTACTTATCTCGGCATCCATTAGCGTGTTTGTATACAGATGATGTGAAAGAACGTGCGATACACGGAAATCGCTGAAAGGGAACACGATTTAATAAAGAATTAACAAACCAGCTTGTACGGAAAATCTTAACAATTATATATTCAATTTATAAACTCACCGATAAGACCACATGCTCATGTTGAATAAGTACATCCTCCAATTTGTTCTTCGATGAATAAAGTTATGACATGTCGATGTTAATAGCGCTAAACTTATACTAGCTCCAAGGTACCAAAATAGTGCCATCCAATAATTTGTTACTGAACATGCAACGCTCGAACAACACAGAAGGCTTATGAATAGACCCTCTGTAATCCTATCAGAGGTCTTTCGAACATCTCTTGGAATGGTCTTCAATTCCTTATAAACGGCTCTTTTCAGAGTCTTATAAAATCCGTCCTCTTTAAAAGTAAAAGGTGAATTTCTCGGCATTTCAGCATCACCTACACAGAATTTGTTGAGAAGTTTTTCCGTAAATGGATTCAAGTGGTGTGCTTCAAACGCTTCAGTAATATCAGTTCCCTGAATCGATTAGAATGTTAATAATAAAAGTTGCAAATTAGTACTGAAATTAAAATGAAGGGAGATAAAAGTTGGTAATGGTTTACCTTAGTAAGTTCGAGCCACTCTTCACCTCCGGGATGTTTCTTCATGAAACTTGTAAAGTCGTAAAGTTTGTCGTGAACTCGCCATAATCCTTCGGCGCCGTCGTCTAAAGCCTTTCCAGTGAGCCATTGTACCGAATCTTTAAAACCGCGATCTCTTAAAGATGGGTACTTTAGCTGTGGGAAACTAACATGTGATTTTTTCTCCAAAGCACGCTCGTTGGCTATCGAGTTCCAATCTTGGGATTGCATTTCTAACATTTACGTTTGTTGTCACAGCATATTATTGCAAAACATAACACTACATAGATTTATTTGGTTGGATGAAAATTGAGTATAAAGTAAATTAATTAACTATACCGCTGTACTGTAATCGAGGATAAAATATTTAAATAATAGAACTATTAATTTCTTTGTCGTAAACCAGAGTGGCTTTCATCTAATAACAAAACTATAATAATGACATTTATTTACAATTACTTCTAATTAAGACTCTAATAATATAAACTCAATATACAGCGTGTCCTACGTCTGTTATTTCTATATACTAAACATTACCTAATTTTTATGTTAAACTAGCAGCGGTTGCGATTTTACAGTTGCCTACCGTTTCTGTGGCTTTACTGGAGATAAGAAGTTAATCTACCCAATCTTTTTTTTTTTGCAGGGAAATTCGGAGAAAAATTTGTTCAATCACCCGGTGGCAGGCTCACGGGGACGCCGAAGCATTCTTCCGCGATTCTACGTGTATGCTAAACAACAGTCAAACGTATTTAGTACTTTTCGCGTGATAGAGGAACATTGCTTTCACGCGAAAACTTTCACAAACCTTTGAATTAAGATTTTTCTTTATTTTACATTTTGGAACGTAGTTGCGAAAGGGGGCTAGGCGTAAAAAAATAATATTAAACAGTTGTAACAACACTTTTTATTCATTATTTTATTCATTACGACCTATCTAGTTCTAACTTGATAGGTAATAAATTATATGATTTGATGATTAAAAGTCCTTTTTATTGTGGCTAATTCAATTAGGTATAATATCAAGATTAGAATCTTGATATTAAATAGACCATATTTTAGGTTTGAATAGTTGCACATTACTGATAATAACGAAATCCAACATCGCTTATCTTCCATAGTTAGCTCACATCCTGACATTTTCGGTCACGTATTACGTCGTGGTGATATCTCCGTGGAACGCTTTGTTGTGCAAGGTAGGGTTGAAGGAGTCAGACCGAGGGGAAGTTCACCTATGCGATGGACGGACCAGATAAAAAGAGCAGTAGGTAGTTCCATGAATGAATGCTCCAAAAAGACGGCGGTCGGACGGAGGAGAGGAATGAATGGTGGCTCATTGTTAAGCACGCCACGAGACAGGTGTCATGATGACCACGACCACTCACGCCACAAGAGTGACATGCCAAATAATATTATCATTATAAGAAAGAAGAGTTTTGTAAGAATATTATCGTTCATTTGACATTTTCTAAATATTACAGTTTATGAACATATTAATTTATTTAGATATAGTAGTTTTGAGATTATAGATTTAACTTGTAATAGTCAAATTTTCATTCAAGACTCCACGTTAAATGTTAGGTACTAACCTTTCTACTAAGCAATTAGACAAAAATAGACGCGAGGACAAT